>JBBMJZ010347199.1:0-17253 GCA_037833815.1 Zingiber zerumbet
GCCTATCTAAATTATCCCAATCATATAACTAAGAGTGGATTAAAATTATTAACCTTAGTTATGTAATTAAACCTAAGTTAAAACCTTTGCCCTCATTGTTTTGCGACATGTTGCCGGCATCTGAACACTTCATTGGGCTAGCGTGACGCCTATGCGTTGCCAGGATAGTGTGACGCGTCCAGATGCGTTGTCGGGCCCGCACGTCCGTCGCGGGGCCTCGGTGCAACTGACATTGGAGGCATGTGATAGAAACTAGATGTGAACCTAGGTTATGGGGGAAACATGAAGATCATCTGGATCATGGGGGAAACATGAAGATCATCTGGATCATGGGGGAAACATGATGATCATCTGGTTCATGGGGGAAACCAGCTCAAAACATGGATTGTATAGTTCAGGAGGGCTAAAACACAAAAGGAGCTGACCAACATTAATATATAGTAGGCCGTTTATATTGTAGAGTCAGTTATATCTTTGTGGCAGTTATGCTTTCATGTTTTAGAGTATGTGTGTGTGGTTATAAGTTGGTGGGAAGTTAGTGGGGAAGGGATCTAAGAATTCTTATTGTCTTTGGCGGATGGAAGAGTTTCTCTATCAGATTTGAGTGTTGTTCTTGTACTGTTTGTGTTAACCCTAAGAATTCTATGCGTTTCTTTATTCTGGTTTTGAGACTCTAACATTGGTCTAACCTACCAGTGTAAGAGGGGTTGTATGCTTAGAAGGAATGCCAAAATTTCAAATGGGGTCAATGTTTTGGAAGAGAGGATGGCGATGCAAGAAGGAAGTATGGAAGAAATCAGAGGTATTATGCAACTATTGATGTTTGAAGTATAACAACATGGTTCTCTTTTACAAGACATTAGCAAGCAATTAGGAACAAGGGTTGAAGCAACACCATTGAAGGGAGCATGCATTTCTGCTGATCAATCATCTCAATCTGAGCCTCGAGAACATTAAAGTGATCAATTGGAGGAGTACATGATGTCTGTTAAGAAAGTAGAATTACTAATGTTTGATGGTTGGAATCCAGTGGCGTGGATTATTAGGGCTGAAATTTATTTTAAAGTGCAGAATACCTCTGATGAAGTTAAGATCAAGTTGACACATCTAAGTATGGAAGGCCTCACCATTCATTGGTTTAATCTTAAGGAGATCGAAGTTAATCTAACTTGGGAAAAACTTAAACGCGTTCTCATTGCTCGTTATGGAAGGTGTAGACATGAAAATCCTTTTGAAGAATTGGAAACATTAAAACAAATTGGGAATGTGGAAGAATTTATTGAACCCCTTTGAGTTGGTTTCTTCACAGTTCCACGTCTCCATAAGAGTAGTATATTGGCTATTTCATGAGTGAATTACAACCTCATATCCGAAGAAGAGTTCAAAAGCTAAATCCATTGTCTAGAGGGCAATTAATGCGCATGGCAAAGGATGTTGAAGAGGAATTGTTAGAGGAAGGGGAGATTTCACAAAAAAACTATAGGGAAGGAGAAGTTATGGAGCAATTTTGACGAGGGCTGGGCAGTTTTTGA
This sequence comes from Zingiber zerumbet, assembly GCA_037833815.1. Taxonomy (NCBI): domain Eukaryota; kingdom Viridiplantae; phylum Streptophyta; class Magnoliopsida; order Zingiberales; family Zingiberaceae; genus Zingiber; species Zingiber zerumbet. The sequence goes on from JBBMJZ010347199.1 coordinate 1,533, forward strand.
CCATATGTAGGGCCTAATTCAATTCAAAAGAAATTGGGTTAGTATTTTCAAATGTGCATAACAACATCAGGATGGGGTTTCAATAAGATTCATGACTCTAAGGAAGCTAGTAACGCAGGTTCTGCATCAAATAGAAATCCTTCTTTATCCCTAACCTCTACAGCATGAAAAGGAGGAGATAAGCGAGGGTTTCGTTCTATTTCTTACCCAGAATTAATGGAGCGAAGGGCAAAGGGATTATGCTTCAAATGTGATGAAAAATTCCACCCACTTCACCAATGTGCTGAGAAACAATTGAAGTTATTTGTGTTAGAAGAAAATGAAAGATTAAATTCATATGGCGGCGAGATAGTGGGTCTTGAGGTAGAGAATTTAGAAGATGAGGAGTTGGAGTGTAAATTTATGGGATTATTGGGTATGAATTGAGAGAGAACAAATGACAATAGAGCCATGAAGTTAGAAGGCAAATTAATGAGGATTGATATTGTGGTGCTTATAGATAGTGGAGCCAGCCATAATTTTATTTCTCAACTAACTTTCACTCTCATATTGAAGGTGCAAGAGATAAGGAAATTGGGAATTAAACTTGGTGATGCGCATAAAGTGTTTACTAAAGGGAAGTGTCCTGAGTTATACATTCACTTGGGAACTTTGAGTTGAAAACAGAGGCATATGTATTAGAATTGGGAGGTGTAGATATAGTCTTGGGAGTTTTTTGGTTGAAAACATTGGGGAAAGTTGTAATGTATTGGAATGAGATGATCATGTTCCATCATGATCATCTTTTAGTCACCCTACAAGGTATGTTGAAGGCAGCTAAGAAGAGTAAACAAACAAACAAAAGGGGGCCAACATGCCAGTGCCTGTGCCAGCTAAGATTCTGGTTTTGGGACCCTAACAGCGTGCCTGTGCGGTGTTGGTCTGCTGGCGGAACGAAATCTTTCACACCTGTATGAAACATAATGCGATTTTAAATGATGCTTTTGCTATGTGAATTTCCAAGAAAAATAATGATTGTTGAACTTGAAAGAGTTGTACACCTGTGGTACTTTCCTTTTGTTTTGATTTCATTGATTATCAGTTGCTTTTAGGCATAGATTTCTGGGAGTTCAGTTCTGAAATTAAGAAAATGTTGCTTATCTGATACTATGCATTTCTATAACCTATGATCTGTTTCTTAAGGAGTTGCTATTGACCACAGTTGTTTGATCTTATGGATCAAAGGGAAGTCAGTTTGGTGGACGTATTTTCCTTCCAACTAGGAGGAAGAAGCTTTTTCTACAAATCTTATATTCGTCTGCATTCTGTACTTAATACTTCCCCTCTAAACCCTTCCAACTAAACAACTACAGAGAAGCAAACTGGCATGGACAATGTCGCGGTTTCATATTAATCTCTGAACCGGAATATTGTTTTCTGTTTTTTTTTCTCTCTTAAATGTTCTAGATACATGATACATTTTGAAATTATGTTTTAAATTTATTGATCTTTGAGTATGAAATTTCTAATTTTTAATTCTTTAAGCTGACTTTAGGAATTTAAAACGACCAGGGTATCTTTTTCTTATTTAGATGCTCTCAAATTCTAATCAATATTGAATGAAGCATTTGTGTTTGTGCTTCTCAGTCTCCGTATATTTTTTTCCCTGCTCAAATAGTGCAATTCGTGGTTTCATTTAATGCTTTCTCATGCCTGTTCAGTTGAACATTAACCAAGCTACTAGGGAATATCTTGAGCGTTATGTTGAAAAGAAAGCTGAAACAGAGAAGCAGGAAGTAGCAGAAACTGGAGATCCTGCAAATGAAAGGGATAGTAAAGAAAGTACTGAAAAGCAAGGGCAGTCTGCAAATCCAATGGAAGAAGGAACCAAAAAAGATTCTGAAGATAGAGAAAACCAAGTGGGAAACAAGAGTTTTGGTCTAGTCACAGATGAAGATCGTGAGTTTGATGCAGTTGCTCTAGAAAAGCTTTCAGGAATGTTAGAAGAGAGATTAAAGAACAAACCGTTGCCTCCACCTATGCTGGTTGATGGATCTGTTAAATCTACTTCTGACACACCTTCCAAATCGAAGGATGGGGATTCTGATGTCGATATAATGAAAGGTGGTATGATAAGTTCCTAAACTACATAACTTTTGATGCTTTCTATCTTATTGTTCTGGCTAATGTTGACTGAAGAACTTTCATGCAGATGCTGCTGAAGAAAAAAACGACGATGACAATATGAGTGAAAACAAACCAGCAACAGAAAGTGACAAGCCTGAGACTCCTGATAGATCAAAGCGGCATGATAGTAGGAGCCGAGAACGAGATAGGGAACGTGACCTGAAACGGGAAAAAGAAAGGGAGCTTGAGAGAGTTGAACGGGAACGAGAAAGAGAGAAAGTTAGGAGGGAAAGGGAAAGGGAAAGGGAATTAAGGGAAGTAGAGCGGTTGTACAAGGACCGGCTTAAAGAATGGGAAGCTAGAGAACGAGAGAAAGAATACCAGCGACAATATGAAAAGGAACGGGAGAAAGAAAGAGAGCGGGAACGGTGGAAAGAGATAGTGCGGCAGGAAGATGAAAGTAGTGGTGATGATGGTGATGACTCGAGAAAAAGAAGGCGTAGAACTAGTTTACTTGAGGAAAAGAGAAGAAAAAGGCAGCATGAAAAGGAAGAGGATTTTGAAGACGGATTGAAAGAAAAGGAAGAAATTGCTGAAGCCAAGAGGAGGGCAACAGAGGAACAACCTAAACTTGTGACAAAGCAACTAAAACTCGAGTCAAAGTCACTTGATCAGGTTACTCCGGAGGATGAAAATGCTATGCAAGATGAGAATTTTGAACGAAAGCATATTGAGTCCAGTCATGCTAATGATGTTTCTAGAAATGGTCTTAATGATGGTAAACTTTTACTTCCTTTGTTTACTATGGATTCATTTTAAGCGTAAGCATGCTATTTATAACAAATGTTTTATTTTTACTACCACAGCTGATGGCATTTCTGGAAACAGTAGTGACGATGATCTGAATATGATGGAGCCAATTGCAGTTTCAGACAAAAAGCAGAACGATAATGCTCCAGCTCGGAAGCTTGGATTTGGGTTAATTGGCTCAGGAAAACGTACAACTGTCCCTTCAGTTTTCCATGAAGAGGATGATGAGGATTTGGATGAGAAAAAAAGGAGACCTCTTGTGCCAATTGATTATTCAACTGAAGAATTACAGGCTGTCCAGGCAAATGCATCTGGATCACAATCAAATTTGGCGGCTGCTGCTGAATTTGCCAAGCGCATATCTGGTGCCAACCCAAAAGATGTGAAGGCTGATATAGATAGGGAAAGGAGCAGACGTTCTAGTGGCAAACATAATTTGAGAGATCGAGATTGGAATGATGATGAGAGTAGCCGTTCAAAAGATGAAAGTAGGGAGAAGATGCATGATAGGAATATTGATCGGGAAAAAGGCAGAGAAGATAAACCAAAAACTGGAAATAAGAAATTATTGGATGCCAAGCAGTTGATTGATATGATTCCAAAAACAAAGGAAGAACTGTTTGTCTATGAAATTAATTGGGATGTTTATGACAAGGTAATGCTTTCTTTTATGAATTTTAATATATGATAGTGTTATGGATTCAAATGTTTTTTTTAGTATTGAATGCCATAGGGTAGTGTACTAACCTGTTGAATTTGCTTCAATGCTATTCTGCTAAATGAGATATAGTTCCTTGAAGATTCATAAAAAGTGTTACATTTTTGCCTGCATATAGTTGCTCTTTTTTCTTCTACTATTCTCTCTGCTATTATAAATGTATACCTTGTCCTTTGCAGCATCACTTGCATGAGAGGATGAGACCTTGGATCTCAAAGAAGATAACTGAGTTCCTTGGAGAAGAGGAGGCCACTTTGGTGGACTACATTGTTTCCTGTATTAAAGATCACGTGCAAGCATCCACAATGCTAGAAATGCTTCAGTCTATATTAGATGATGAGGCAGAAATGTTTGTCCTCAAAACGTGGAGGATGCTGATTTTTGAAATTAAGAAAGTTGAAACAGGCTTATCAATGAAATCAAAGTCCTAGGCGCCATTTTTTAAAAAAGAATTTCTCTCGTCTTATCATGCCTTCAAATTTCCTTTTATGCCAAAGGTCAGTGACTGTATTAGGACAATATTTTGAGACCTTGCTATTTGGTATGAATTAATTGTAGCCAATCAAGCATGAGGATTATGGGTTGATTTAAAATGAGGTTTCTGTTTTTTTCCTATTTATTGTTAATTTTTAGCTATATTTGTGGCAAGTGAGATATAATATGTTTTGATTGTCTTGTACTTCATTATACAGTTATGTTATGCTACAATAAAATCAGCCATACTATCTATCCATCATATGTATCAGCGTGTCTTTTAAATAACCAACTCAGCTTTTGTATGCCGTTGATGTGCCCTTTTTTCTGAATAACTACGCCTTGTTGTACGTTACTTGTGTTTCTTTCAGTTCTAGAATACGATTATGATCAGAACTGTCTCTTCATTGAGCTTGGTATTTCTATAAATTGTCTACATTTTGGTTACCAGATCTGTCTTGTGTTTGTTTTTAAGGTTCAAATCTGTATTGGGAAGCATATTTCATTGAAGACTAAAACCACAATATGCACCGTAAAAATGCATAGGCGGTAATAATGCTCTTCATGGTTGAATGTGTTTCTATGATCTAATGAAATCTCGATCGATTCAGTTACAAAAAATAAAATGTTAAGTTTGTTGTGAAATTGGAAAAAAAATGTAAAATCACAAATTCCCCAACTTACGAATACAAAGTTAATCACTGGTATTCTAAGTCCAACATTTTAAATGCTAAGCCTTGTGGCTATGGTGCGGTCCTCCAATGATGCGATCTATGGCATCATAAGTGATCTCTCATTAATTCTGTGGAAAATTTTTATGAGCTCATTTTTAAAATTAATCGGTTCTAAAAGTCGGGTAGCTAAATTATATATATAAAAAACTTTTAAATGCTGAGCAATCTTCTCCGATTAGATTTATTCGCCGTCCACTTCTTGAAGGCAATCCACCTGAATCCAACTATTCAAAAACGTCGTCATCATCAATCACTTCGTGGGCACTTGACAGCAAAATGAATAAGAAATTAATCGCTAGAATTGTACTTGTTGTCTTGTTATTACCAGTTGCTATATATCCACTAACTTCTATTGTTGCAACTTAATCATGTAAACTCTTTGTCGGAATAAACGAGGAAGAAATCCTCGAAATCGTATCTCTTCTCTCAACCTTAAAGATCCCCTCATGGTAAGGTAAACCACCTATATTGAATGCTGCAGAAAGTTGGAGGCACGGATTAAGACCTTCATGGCCAATGGCGAACCAGTAGACTTTTCTTTCATTTGGTTTAATCCAACTCAGAAACCAGCGGTCTTTTTTTATTTTTCCATACAAAAGGACAAAAACAACCCAAAAACGTGATACGGGCATCTAAAAGTCAAATGCTCTAGCAATCTAGCTACTACCTTCTCCAAATTGGACGACAGGAAGCATGGATCCTTCCTAACTCATTCATGATCTCTCCATGAATGCACTCAGCAGCAGCAGTAGTAAACAGGAGAATTTCACAATCCTCTCCTGGAACTATATATAGCATCATATCAGAAAGTTTGTTTATATAACCTTGGACTAGATATGAATCGATTCGATCAGATTCCAAATATCTAAAAACATTTAGACATTTTGATTATTTCATCATTGTGTTTGATGCAAACATCTAAGCAACTTTAGTTGGAGGAGAAGGGGCAGAGGATGTCAACAATTGCAAGATATTGGCTATACTGTCTTATTTAATTATAGTTCAACTTACAACTAATTATATAATTGATTTTATTTTTGTATCGGTCTATTCACATCTGTAACTTTCTTAATTTTCTTTTCTCTATCTGTATTCAATAGTATTTTGCCTAGATCCAAGGCTAAAGTTTACTCAAAGAGCTAGATCATGCACTCTACATATCTTTCTCCAAATCACACATCTCTTTTTATATATCTAAAATACCCGTAACTTCATGGAATAATAATATTTTCATTTTAAACGGTTATATTTATATCAGAATTTAAAGAGAAAAAATATTCAATCTTATTTTATACTTTTCAAATAATGAGAAATAATTTTTTTTTACATTATACTACTACTACTCAGCTAAGAAGCAAAAATATGTGATAATTTAAATTAATAAGCCATGGTCAATTACCAAGAATGTGATGTCCAAAAGTTGTCCACGTCTTGCCACATGGCAAGTGGAATTATAAATTAACTTTATTTCTTAAATGCTTTTTAATATTTAATAAGATATTTTGAAAATCGCCCTCACTTTAATTTTCACTTAATTAATTGATTGGATAATTTTTAAAATGGCCTCTAATGTTTAGTAGTTTTTATAAAATGATTTTAATTTTTTATTAATGTCATTATCAACCTCTTTCCAACGGCACCGTCATCCACCGTTAAGGGATTACCAACTATCGGCGGCGTGATGACATCTGGCCTTTATCAGGCTTTAACCTCCGTAGTCCGGATAACGCCGTACTCTCTCTCTCTCTCTCTCTCTCTCCCGAAAGAAGCCAAGGGCAATTCCGTCAGAGCACTGCGACTTTCTCTATAAAATCCGACCCCTTGGGCCTTCGATGCCCCCAACTTTACGAGATGAAGGTGTGGCTTTACTGAAATACCCATTTCATTGGAATCTCCGGTCCCGGCCGGCGGATTTCCTCACTCCTCCGAGCATCTGCGTCCGATTCTCTTTCTTCTCCCAGATCTGAGGCGTTCTCCGACGAGCCTCTGCCGGAAGGAAGTTGTGGAGGAGAATCTTTTTCTTCTCGTTCTTCCTCTCCTTGCCCCTGTTTGTTTCAAATCGTAGCTGCATGATGGGATTTTCTCTCACCCCGATGAAATCTTCGAGTCGTCTTCTGTGGAGTACCAGTTTCTTCCGCCACAAGGCCGTCTCCGTCGTCGCTTTATTCTTCTTATAGACTGATAAACCTAACCCCTTCGATCGATCGTCGGATCAAGAAACGAGGGAGAATAGTACATACTTTTAGCTAGCAGCGAGTGAACGGGAAGGGATACCTTCTCTGGGATCTAGATCTGAACGTCGATCGTAAGATTCGAGTGATGGGGATGGATTCCGGATGTCTGATCTTCGATTCCTCTTTCTTTTCCGCTTCCTCATCTTCTCCGGGCGGCCGCTTGATACTCTTGGGCAGCGCGAACTCGGGCTCTGGGGGTAATAACTTCTACCTCTCCTTTGATGAATTGGCTTTAGATTTGGGTTCCGATGCAACTGACGAGTGTTTCTTTTTTTGTTGGTCGGCTGCGGTAGGGATAGCGGAGGAGGGCAGAGCAAGCAAGCGCCGCCCGTTCTTCACGTCGCCGGATGAGATTTACGAGGAGTACTATGAGGTGCTTCCGCCTGAGAAGAAGCGCCGCCTCACCTCGGAGCAGGTAAACAGTAGACTCCCAAGAAAAAAAAAAAATCTGCTTTCTCTAAATTACTCCATCGATAGGCGGGATTCGTAAAAAGGGTGGATAAACGTATTGGTTATTAGAATAATTGATCAACCCGTCTGTTCGAAGAAAGAAAGCAAAAATGATTGAGACGAAATCATTACCCATGGGACAAAACGAATTCTTAAATTGAGATAACAGTCATACTTCATGAACCAATCGGAATTTTGCTGAAAAGTTATGTTTTTTTTTAATGAGATTGGGGAAGTTCGTTTGGGCGTTTGACTTCTGTACACAGTAGTGATAAACGATGGGGATAAAGTAGTTTTACTTCAATTATACATAAGAATTTGCAATTTTTTATTTGATAAACATATATATAAATCAAGTTGATGTAGTTTTGGAGTGAAATAGATACAAATGTTGGAGCGGAGCTTCGAGGAGGAGGACAAGCTAGAGCCGGAACGCAAGAGCGAGCTGGCTAAGAAATTGGGGTTGCCACCGAGGCAGGTGGCTGTGTGGTTCCAGAACCGCCGTGCCCGGTGGAAGAACCAGCAGGTGGAGCGTGACTTCGACCGTCTCAAGGCTTCCTATGACGCACTCCTCCTTGACCACGATGCCCTTCTGGAGGACAACAACCGCTTGCGTTCACAGGTGAACCACCTCCCTCTCTTCCTACATCAGTTTCATTTCCGTATCTAAATATTTTATTGATCAAGCTATTCCAATTTGCTAACTTGGTAAACTGCCAAATTGTCAAATACTTCTCGTATTTAAAAAAATAATGAAATAACAGGTCAACTGCTCAGCCGAGCATGATTCATTGAATTGTGTTAGCTTCACTATTTATCATATATCTACGTACTATTTAAACCGTGTCACTAATCCCTGTAGAACGTAGAATTAACGTTTGTATGATGCAGAGTCTGTAGCCTCGTCCATATGATCACAGTCTCTAGTCCCTTTCATAACAAGAACACGGGGTTTTCATAGAGACACTGAAATTTCCCTTATTTTGTCAACTTAATTAGCCACTGCGTTTTGTATTTTCAATTGAGAATAAGCTCTTACATACATTAGGTCAACTGTTTGGTTGTTTTGACCACATATTAATTAGAAATTTACTTGTTTGGATTAATTCAACAGTTGAATTGAGAACTGAAAGCCAATAGGGTTAAAATTATACTTGTTAATCATACTAAGAAACCTATCATAATACTAGAATGCATAAAATTTTTCAGGTTAAAATGATTTGTAGGAACAATTTGATATGTTTGATTGTCATCTGAATCAATAGGTCTTGGATGAAATAGGAAGATAGGAGAATCATCAGCATTTTAAGCTCTCTATTGTTCCATTTCAATTTTGCGTTTCATGGAAAATAATTATAAGAAAATATTCTATGTTTTTGTTCAATAATTTCCCTTTTTTTTACTTTTTTATACTTTTGTCTGGGGATCACCAGTTATGGTCTCTTTGCAAAAAAAAGTTAAGGTCTTTATTAAATTGAATCCTGTTGGCTAGAGGAACGAAACATCAGGTAGTTGAGGATGATGGTTTTAGCTTGAACTACCAATTGAGATAATCTGGCCTTGACTTTATCCACCCAGTAGTTTCGTCTTACAGGTCAACTTATTGTTAGAAAAGCTGCAAGCCAATGAACAGGGTGCAGTATCTGGAGTCACTAGTCTCACTCCGGATGATCAGGCAGCACCTAGTGGTAAGATAATCGCCCCGAATCTGAGCATCCAGCAGAAGGTCGACGATCTATTGAGCACAGGCAGTGTCGGAAATAATGAAGTAGATGCTCATCACTTGGTGGCGGATGGTCGGCAGCATTTAATCCTCCCTGAGAGCTACCACTGCATGGGACTGCGTGAGGCAGGCCTACATTCTGATCAGGACGACGTGAGCGACGGGGGCTGCAACTACTATCCCGCCGGTGCCATGACAGAGTACCGGAAGCAGGAGGAAGCCCAGCTGGAGAATTGGTTGGATTGTGTGGAAAGCATTCTCCTCCCTTGAGAAGCTCCAACGATCAAGTTGACGTTTAGCAGTCGAAAGCATGATATATATAGTTGGTTTCCACCTGCTGTTGCTTCATCTTCTTCATTAGTATTCATTATGTCTGTGAGTGGATGTTGTTGTTGGACGTGTGTAGTAAGTCCTATGTATGTTGGATTGCTTGGGAAAACTGTTTACTTTCTCTGTTGATTGTATTTGTCGGGGAAAATAAAATTGTTTACAACAAAATCTGCAAACTGCATATATAGGAATAAGAATCCTGTCATCGATTACAAATTTACAATAGTTTTGGAACTTGGCCTTCCCTAATGCACAATGTTTACAACAAAATCTACTCAGGATGGAGCCATATTTACATTGGTGTTTATATTATTTACAACCACATGCACATTACGGAATTGTGGGAATTCCCAATCGGATACGGAAAATACGATGATATTCACAGCAAAAAGAATGAAATGATCCATACCAACCATTCCCTGCAAGGAGGATTTGAACCTTAGGAAGGTCACAAAGCCATATTAACTTCTCCAATTGCTTTGCTTTCGACATGATATACCGAACAATGTTATCCTGTAACACTGTACAATGTCTGACTTAAACCGCAACTCCGGAGAATGAACTTCTTTCCTTCCAAGATACTACCAAGCAAATGTTATCCGGCGAGAGATTATGCACCAAGACAGCCCCATTAATGCTTCACGATTCTATTACTTTCACATTAAACGTCCTCATATGCATTTTTTTTTTCTCACACCTCGTCAGGCCAAGCTATCAATTAGTATTTACTGTCAGGTGCTTCAAAGAGAAGAAAGCCATTCCTCCATACGCTTGTTGCCATCTGCACCAATAAAACTAGAAGCAGGTCAGTAAGTAGCACATAGAATATTCAAGAGATTGTCTTGCATATATCAATGCATCCTAAAAGAAGGAAACGAAGTTGCTGCTGTAAAGCAAATTTCGATAACTAGCGAGAGTAGTAAAATTTAACTACTCCAAGCAACAAGAAAATAACATAACCAAACCATAACTGAGAAAACAGTGTTAGTCAAACATACAAATGACATTAGTAAACATAGAACAAGTGAACCAAACAATATCAATTTATGAACATGCTAATCTATATGGAGCTAGAGTTAAAATACTATCTTATTGTCAAGGTACATATGCAACAATCACAATTATATGTAAAGAGTATACTCACATTCCTTTGTCTAAAAGAAAAATCTTATAAGACTATATGAAATTACCTATCATATCAATGAATTGGGATTCCTACAACTTGATGATGAGGATGATGAAAATCATGATTTCTACACATTAATGAAACTCTCTCTCTAGTATTTTCTTACCATATTATATCAAGCCGTAACCAAAAACAAGACAAGAGTTGCATGTTTGGCATTGAGAACTACCAAAATTTAGGAAAACTAGAATGATGTGGCCAACATAACATGGTAAAAATGAAAGTTGAATCCATCAAACAGAATGTACTAGAATAGTAAAATGTAATTTAGGTCAAGATGGATGAAACAAAATTGCATGGAAGAGGGGATGGAATCTCAAACTGGCAAACTACTTCAAGCAACATGACGAAAGAATCATATATACCAAAGAAGATGCAACTATTTTTTTCACCTGAAAGATGATCATCCATATGGCTGAGGGTACCCAGGACATGAGTTATAGAGTTTTTTGCCTGCTCATTGCGGCCGCGTCCATAACACCGCACCAAGACCGCAAAGCTGTTCTGAGCTTCTGAGTCGCTCTCAAATTCGGGTCCATGAGGTTCCAACCAACCAATAGACCAGTCAGAATCATCCGACTCCGACCCTGACATGCATCCACCGTCTGAGGGAACAAGAACAGTGTCATACTCCTTGTCTATCCGCCTTTCTTCGTGGCTTTGCAACCTTTTCTTATTTCTTCTCCAATTCGGCATTGCCCTGTGTCCTGGTGGAAACTTCAAGTAATCCGACTCCTTGAATCCTGAAGGAAAATCAGGAGGGATGAGTGCCGAATTGGGAGATTCATCATCTTTCTCGCCCCAAATCCATAAAGAGAAACGTGGGAAAGCCATAGTAGTTATCTGCTAGCGTGAAAACTCTGACTTGGCCGAATCACACTACTACTAATCCCGTTCCCAAAACGATCTCACACGGAGAAATGGTTGAGGAGAATGCCCCACGAATCTGCCAAAACAATTTCAAATCGTCAAACCCACTAACCAAGAACATAACTTTGCTGAAACAGATCAAACTCCTCCTATTACCGACAAAGTAAATCGTACTTCAGCAAATAATCGTGCTTCATAGAATTGAATGCCGACAATACCAATCAGAAGAAATATACCTGTGAATCGCAATAAACCTTTCACCAAAGGCCTTGAAATCAAATCGCTAGGAGAGAAACAAGAAGAAATTAAATATCTTCCACGCTGAACTCCCACAAATCCGCAAGAGAAGCGTCAAGGATGAGAAATCCAAATAATAAAAAAAAGAAGCTCCTGCCTGATGTTTTAGAATCTAAAATTCCAAAGGGGTTTCACAGCTGACGCATTGAACGCATCCGGCCGGCGGCCTCCAGAATATCGGCAACCGAGATTGAAGATGATGGTGCGAAGAGAGAGAGGAGAGAGAGAAAGGGCGAGACCCAGCGGGTGAGCCGTGAGATGGTATAAGTTTATAGCTCTCCGGACGCATATTGAAAACATGCGGTCGATCTACTGATTAATTACGCGGCCTGTCATCAGACCGGCCACGCGTCCTGCGGTGATCACACGAAGCCATCTCTCGGGCGGACCAGATCTCCTCTACGAATGGCGCCCACAAACGCATATGCGACGACGGTCCGCCAACCATCGGTTTTCTTGATTGACGGCGGATCCAGCATCATTCAACAGGAGACACGAGTTCCTATGGGTGCCACGGCAAGTAAACGGGCGGCCAACCGTTTCCCGTCAATCATTGCAGATCTTTGCGGTGCACGGAACTGCCACGTGTGACCCGCAGCTAATGCCAATCCAAAATCAACATGCCTTTGACATACCCAATATCCTTTCTTTAAGCATGATAATGGAGTAAACAATAAAAATTGACAGGTGTCTGTCTACACGGTTACGTGAGCAGATTTACTTTATTTCATCATCTGTATTATCCTTAATTTTAATCATTAGCCTGGTTTCTTTATTTTCTCTCTTTCTAAATATCCAAATCAATAACTTGTGGTAATAAATGTTATTTTTAAAAGATTGTGTTTGCTTACAAGTAATGGAATCTCAATTGTATCTAATTTTTTTTATGTTATAGCATTCATCACAAATATTGTTCAGGACGCCTACCTACTTTCTTTTCTCTGTTCTGATTCTGAAAAAGCCAAAGAAAATTGATACGAAATGAATCAAATTTTCATTTAATTCAATTTACTGTCTAACTTCTCTGTGGTGATCTAAGTGAAGGAAACACTTCTAGATTAACTAATCAATTAAGAAAAGCTTGAGAGACAACTGCACGGTTAAGTTTGCAGGTTCATATTTCTTTGGCTCTCTTCTTCCCCAGTTCAGTATCTCAATTTGAAAAATCTTTCTAATCTCTTGATCCTTTCATTTCATAATCCTTGGGATCTGTCTCATGTTTCAAACTATTAAACAAAAAACAAAGATTTGAGCTATCTGCTACACTTTAAACATCTGAGAATCCTTTTTTCAACAATGCCAATAGCATCTCATTCCAGGTATCGATAGGACCCGGCAAGCACCAGTGCAAGCAGTCATTAAACCCTCTGTTCCAGTCGTTGTTCCAGTGCGACCCTGGGTGCCCATCTGCCCTCAGCAACATGGCTTTTGTTACGTCTAGAACTCCAAACCATTTCGTCTTCTCCATTCTGAAGCTCTCCAGCTCCTCCACCTGAGCATTCCTGACCTCCCAGTCCGTGCCACTCAACCTGACCGCGGTCTCGTTCAATGGCCTGGTCCTGTTGCAATATCCTCCAGTGTTCCATGCGCCGTGCTCAAAGTGTGCAGGTGCAAAGGTCCTCACCAAAGTCACCAGCCCTTCGCACTCCTCGCACCTGTCGATAGACTGGAGAGCCGTCCTGAAGGCCCTTCGAATGGCGTAGGTGAAGTCGTAGTTGGTCAGGTTCGCCTGGCCGCAGTAGACACACCCTATGATTTTGCCGTTTTCGTACAGGTAAAGGTTTCTGAAGAACCAGTGCCCACTGGAGATGATCAGGTAGTTCACCAATGGAAGCTTTGCTGTCCAGTTAGTGTCAACCCTGTCCAGGTGCAGATCAAAATCCCCTGTTCCTGTTCCATTGACCACTCTCTCTTGTTCTTGCACTAAAAATCTCGTCCACAAGAGCATAAGGGTGAAATCGTAGGATTCGAAGTACCAATTCGTGATCTGGTTTTCTTCTTTGTCACCTTTTAGATTGAGTGGGTACTCAACCTGTTTATCAGAACAGAATTATTAGTCAGATAACAATTTCAAGGATGAGATACATCTCTGTAATCTAATTAATGCGGGCAGGCATTGATACAATGATGCAGATACTCGCCTGAGACAAGAGGCAGACGAGTGAGTCCTTCTGGTTCCGGCCGACGGAGTCGCTAGCAAACGCCATCGTCTTTCCTCTCACCGCCTCCAGGAACGCCACCGGGTCGAACCGCCGGAGATCACATTCCGCCGGCTTCCACCGCCAATTCACAAAGTCCTGATCCTTCCCGTACTTGTCGCAGTTCTGCGACTCCGGCAGTATCCGGCATGACCGGTTAGTGTAACCATGACCGCCATGATCCCTCACCCACTTCCCGTCGAACAAATCGCAATCGTCGTCTGAAGATCAAGAAATAAAGCTCAAGATTACCGGATCCTGCAATTGTGCATATAAAAAACACAAAACCATGCACGTACTGATGACGGTTTGGTCGCCGGCGGCCGGGTGCCACAGTTTGAAGCTTCCGTTGTAGATGACCGTCAAGGGATTGGAGGAGAAGAGGGAGGAAAGGAAGAGGATGACGGAGAAAGAGACGATTAAGCTCAGGAACGACCTGGTCTTCATCGATCCCATGCCTGATTCCTCGTGGAAGGCTCTTTTGCCCTGTTCATATGGCGCAGGACGCATTGAAATATTACCGGGCAAGGCAGAGGGTTAAGGTTTGTATGTTAAGGAAGATCGATCGTTTAGGTTGGAGAATACATTGTTTACAATTTTGTCTCGCACAGATTAAATTTAGGAAATCAAATATAACTTCCTGCAAATTTTCATTGTTTTATTTTGTTTTAATTGGTATCTAAAATTGATACCCGTATTTAATGGTGATAAATTTGGACAGGAAACTTCTCGTCCTTTAAAAGAAAAAAAAGGAGGCAGCAAATTGATGTCCTAACAATTTACAATGATTTTAATATTTCCTTATTGCCTATTTTTAGATTAGGGTTGCAAACTTATTATAATATATCTATAGCAAAGAAAGATCAGTCATTACTATAAGTTTAAGATTTTTTGTGGCTACTTAAAGTATCAAAATCACAACATATAATATTCATCAAAAAATTTTGACCAAAACTTAAGTTGATGACCTGAAAAATTAAACTTAAAGGATGTAATAACAATCATATGTTACAAGTTTAAGATGTGGTGGTGCCAAAAAAGCTCAAAACTGACAAAAAAAATCTATGAAAAGATTAGTAAGAATACAATGGTTTTCATATGATAGTATTTTAAATTCTTTTAAGCCATTAAGATATTTTGAGTACCAAAACAACTTAATTAGAGCTCAAAATAATGAAATACAAAATAGAAACATTATTAGAAGACTAATAAAAAAGTAATGATTTTGAATTAGTCATTAAGATATTTTGACTAAAATATATTAATGACTAAAAAGGCTCAAAATAATAGAAAAAATTAAAATACCGGTAATTTATGAAAAGACGTATTTAATTTTTTAAATTCATCAAAGACGTACTATACTTTGTTAATTACTAAAAGACAAACTAATTTAATTGATTTTTCCATTCTATCCCTCCTGCCAAATACATGCAACCAGAGTCTCTCTCTCATTCTCTCTCCACTCTCTCTCTATACTCATGGAAAGCTAATCTCCGCCATACACTTTCCATCTGTGTACCTGCATTTACCTCCCTCCATATCCGTGGGACCGGCACTAGGGGGGCCGCTGATGTGGCGGTTCCACATTTTT
>JBBMJZ010347409.1:0-17248 GCA_037833815.1 Zingiber zerumbet
GGAAATTTAGGTTCATTCCGATTGAAAATATTTAACTAACCAAACATCATTTTTAAGAATGATACCTAAGCTCATACCCATTCTCATTCCATAATACTATGATATATATTCTCATTCCGATTCTTAGGAGAGAACCAAACGCCCCCTTAGATCTATCAAAATGAAAGAGATTTGAAATCTCTTAGTTTATTTTTTTATAATCCAGTCATCTAGCTCATGAGAATTTTAAAAGTGTGAATGTGCGAATGAATGAGCGTTTTGAAAATTTGATGGGGGCTTTTCTCAAATGGTTCAAAATACATTTCAAATCGTTATAAACAATAGCGTTATGTCACTAAAACGGCTCATCCGTACACCATCCGATATGGTGTTTCTCTCTTATTTTTAAAAGAGAAATGATTTGCTCAATAAAAAAATCTCAATGAAAAACTCAATGATAGCCACATAAAATGATGGGACCTACAAAAAATGAAATGGTAGACCATGAATATATGTGTCTATTCTTAAATTTTTCATTATGATTTTTTTAATGAGCATATCACAACTTTTTTAAAACCCTAATCCTAATTCGAAATGATATCTAACACTGCCTGCCTACTGTTAACTTCCTTCTAACGCCATTCCATTCTCCGATCGACGGTTCGATCTCGTCTCCTCTATTCTTGATTTTACGGTTTGCGAAGTTTTCTTATTTAATTTTTGGTCTCGTTGTTTTGATCCAGGGAATTTCCAAAATGGCAACGGAGGAATCGAAGCCGGTGATCCCCGAGTGGAAAAGGGAGGAGCAATGGGCTCTGACGAAGCACCAGGAGCTCGCTGCCAAGAAGAAGAAGTTCCGAGCGAACCGGAAACTAATCTTTGCCCGTGCCCAGCAGTACTCCAAGGAGTACGAATCCAAGGTGCAATTTTTTTTTTGGGGAAAAAAGACATGTAGTAATCTTCTTATGCTCTAAAAATTCGATTTTTATCTATTCGACAGGAGAAGGAGCTCATCCAGTTAAAGAGGGATGCGAGGATGAAAGGTGGGTTCTATGTCAACCCAGAGCCTAAGCTTCTGTTCATCATCCGAATTAGAGGGTACATGATCTATGAGACCATTAGAGAATCAATTATTTGATTTGCAATGCTTCTTAGGCTGTCGATGACAATAATGTCTATTGTTATTCTTGTTTAGTATTAATGCTATGCATCCGAAAACACTAAAGATCTTGCAACTTCTCCGACTACGACAAGTAAATACAGATAGCTCTATTCACTATATTCTAGCAATTTTCTAGTGCATACATTTACTTATACTTTGCCACAGATCTTCAACGGCGTGTTTTTGAAAGTTAACAAGGGCACAATTAACATGTTATGAAGGGTGGAGCCTTATGTCACATATGGGTATTGACATATTCCTTTACTTTAGGAATGAGAGACCTTCAATACTTCATATTGTACTTATAGTTAGTATTGTTCTAGGTATCCTAATCTCAAGAGTGTCAACGAATTGATTTACAAGAGGGGATATGGAAAACTAAACAAACAGCGGATTCCTTTGACCGATAATTCAATCATTGAGCAGGTATGCTTTGAGTGGCATTCTTTCACTTTTTATATTTGTTTCATTCATGTTGTCCTGATCATGTTCGAGTTATATTTCAATATTTGTGTGTTTCAGGGTTTGGGTAAATATGGTATTATCTGTATTGAAGACCTCGTTCATGAAGTCGTGACCGTCGGCCCTCATTTTAGGGGAGCAAACAATTTCCTCTGGCCCTTTAAGTTGAAGGCACCTCTTGGTGGCCTTAAAAAGAAAAGGAATCACTATGTTGAGGGAGGAGATGCAGGGAACCGTGAGGACTACATCAATGAGCTAATTAGGAGGATGAACTAAGTAAGCATCATGAGATGAGAGAGGTCATGTTAATCTTGGTGCAGTTCAATCAAAATTTTTGACTTGTAAATATGTCAATACCTGCATTTTTTGTTTCCTCCATGATGAATTTTTCTTTGACTCTGCATTATGTTTTGCTATGACACATTTGGTATGAAGTAGTAGAATTGGCTTATTCTCTCTTTGCGTGAGCCCGATATGAACATCTGAGTTTAACAAGTGTATGATCTCTTAAAGAAATGATCTTTTTGATGGTTGTAGATGAATTAGACACTCCTGCGTCAGGCGTTTTTCGTTGGCCTTGAGCTCAATCGCCAAAACTTCAACATGAAGGTGAAGTTGAGGATAATCGATTGCAAATTATCACCATATCACTTGGGCAATCTCAATCTTTGACACAAGTGCTAAATCCATCCTATTTGACCTATACCTTCATCTAGACTACTTTGCGTCTCAACACATCGAAGAGAACCTCCAAGTTTCGGTTATTATCGAGCAAGGCAGATATTGGACACTGGACCGTTCTGGTCTGGTTCAACATCTGAATATGCACCATGCTTGAGGTTGGTTGTTTTGAGGTCCTTCGGTATGGAACCTCTATTATGAGGCCTCCCCTAAACATCTAAACACGCCCAGGATTAATGACGTCAATTTATGAGATTTATGAATAAATTCGTCATTTGAAGGGATGAAATGACGAATGGACGGTTGGTTAACTACATTGCAGATCTCGTTCCTTGTCAGACTTATCGTCCCTTAATTTTCCGTTCAAGTAAACGGACCTCCTCAATGCCCAACAAAGTCTGATAGAGTTGCTCTCTTAATGCTCATGGAGAGAGGATTCTTCTCAAATATGACACCTAACTCATCTCAACTATAATTCAACAAGTAAATCAAAATTTGTGATAGTTTCATCAACATCTATAGAAACAGTGCATATGAATTTTAGACTGTGTCATCGCTAACAAGACAAACCGTGATCACCATCAACATGGCTTTGCATGAGAAGAAGAGAGCCATATATAGCCAAGGACAAACTCGCCGACAATGAGATGAGCTTGTTGTAGCACGAATGCACATGTATATGCCGGCAAGTCATCCTTGGCTGCACACCACTCTCTGCCTCATCAGGCAAAGCCTTTGCCGTGTGACTAGTCACCGTCTGCCATTCACATTTCTGCTCTATTTTTCTGGCTTCATAGAACTTGGTATATATAGGCAGCGCCTAGTTAAGACATCAAACAAGGTGGAGATTTTTTTCCGCACCTTCATATTTCAGTGCCAAGTAGAATCTTTCCTATTGCACTATGATGATGAATGAGCTTCAAAAAAAAAAAAGGAAAAAGAAAGTGGGAGTGTTTGTGATGATGATCTGTTTAAGAGATTTTATTGCTCATTGTAAACTACTCTAAACTCCTAAGATTTTTCTTTCTTCAGATGCTATTGTCACTGTTTGGAAGAGAAAAATATGTTGAGAGCTTGTGGATATGTTCCAAAAATGATCAATTATGATAAGAGAAGTTTGAATTGATGAAAGTTAGCTGCACAAGAAGAGAAAACATATTAGAAGTTGATTAGGTAGTTGAATATGATCAATTAAAGAAGTCATATAGATAAGAGGCCCAAAGGACATTTGATCTAGTGTAGTAAAATATGACCCAGTCAATTTTACTACTGTTATATAGAATTTAAGGGAGAAATAAAATCTATGTAACTAAATTTAAAGTAAGTGGAATAAGTAGTACAATTTGAATTTGATGGAAAGAAAAGAATCTTACTGTTTACTGGCATTGACTCATTTCCGGCGATTTATTCTTGCCAGTTTGCATGCTTTCTAGGTGCATTGCACTTGTCTTTTTCAACTTAATAAAGATGGGGCTATGACTGCTAGTCAAAGTATAATGTCATACCAGTAACTAGATTCTTGATTTGTGTTTCTAAAAGAGATGGAAGAACTGCAACCAAAGAACAGATGGAAGATTTTACCTTCTCTCTTTATTTGAGATGTGCCTCTCGAGTTTTTTTGAGGCATCTGGTTCTGTGGAAGAAAAATATAACTGGGAGGTCCACCCACCTAAATGTTCCACCAGATGTTGTTCATAAGCTTATGTTTTCCCAAATAACATCACAAATGGAGGAGAGGAAAGTTCAGTTGGTAGTGCTAATGATGATTTCTGTATTCTAATTTATTCAAAAGTTTCATCAGTATGTACCTGGTTTTTCAGCAGGTTCTGGAAGGACTGATGGCAACTAATGGAATGACCATTGGCATGGTTCATGATCTTTCTATTATCAACCTGGTAGGATCTTCAACAAATACAAGTGAGGTTTAAAATGAATTGGAGGCTGTAAATTGCTCCAATTTATTTTTCATTCGATACACATAAGCATGCACATCAGAGTTTATACAACTATTGGAAACCTCAGTCTGTGATCATGCTTGGATCTTTTTATTCAAGTTAACAAACAGTGATACATTGCGAAGCTCAAGGGAATAATGAATTGAATGTGTCCGTAGAGACAATGAAATAATAGGATGTAGACTCTAGCTAGTACAAGCCAGACTTCCAAGGGTTGAATTTCATCTATATGACATGAGCGGAGTCACCTGGTTCACATATCAATACAAGCCTGGCTGGCGAGATCTTGCTGGCAAATGTTGGTTGAACCTTTTTGTATTCCTGCTTAACAAAAGCAGCAGCTTCCTCAGCACGATCAGCATCAACCAGAGCAAGACAGCAGCCTCTAAATCCAGCACCACTGAAGCGTGCTCCAAATACACCAGGAGCCTTCAAAAGGATTTCATACAGATCTATCATCTCTTGGCACCCTGCAACAGTAAGAGTTTGATTATGTTTGATTCTGTTAAACTCGAAAATTAAAAAAATTCTAATATTTTCTATTGCATTCATTATGTGATAATCATTACATGGGTATAACATAAGAGTCATGATTGAGCTCCAAATCTAAAGTACGAACATGGACCTAGACACAACTACACCATCTAACCCATTAACTCCAGTATTCTTCAACACTTCCTTAAGCCAGAAGATAAATACTATGTGTCTAATTGATTACATAAATTAGAAAAGTAGATATAAAAAGAATAACATTGACTAAGAATAACTATCATACACAACTAAGTTCTGGAAATTATTGACACAGCACATAGGCGATGAATTTTCAACCTCAAACATGCATCGATATGGAGGATAAAGAGAGATATCTCAACAACAAATCTCTTGAGTTTCTCCCTCAAGCGGCACATAAAAGAGCATGCAGTAGATAGAGGGAAAAGGAAAGCCCTAAAGGATCCTAGAGGAAAGACCAATAGCACAGCTTAGCTTAATTCTTTCTCTGGTTTGGTCTTCATTAGAGATACATAGCATAGCTTGGCCCTTGGCTAAAAGCTCCAGTATCATGTCTGTATTCTACATCTATCCTATGCTAAGTATTACTTTTTCAAACACATTAAATATTTCTGGTTCCAGCTAGTTGCAGCTAAATCCTACTTGTGTTCAGAATATGTTTTTTCACGCAACACATTATCCTTTTATTTTCACTTCCTCTTTTATTTTAATCCAACACATCTTTTCTCTGAAAGAAATTAATCAGATTTACCTATCCATTTTATGCCAACCACCAATACATAAAGAAGTTGAGGGCTACAAGGATATCTTGGTGTACATCAAATATTCTTAATAGTTGCATACTGAGAAAGCAAACATAACAGGCAAGAAATATTGATCAGCAAAGAGTTGAAAATAATACAAGTTGGTATCAATTTAAGTATTTAGTTACCACACTCGTAATTCTTAATAGAACTGCGACCAGAAGCAGATACAAGCCTCCCAAAATCTTCCAAATCTCCAGAAGCCCATGCCTCAAGTCCTAAAATTAACAAAAATGAGTATAAATTGCTAAAATGCCCAAAAATATATTGCAGACATTACTGCAACTGAAACAGGTAATGCATAGCTATAGGAAGTTCAGTTGTACTGCAATTTCATGTATCAAGTAAGTACCATATTGCATCTTCACTTGTTGATTTCACTTAATCAAGTTTATAAATTGTCTCTTTTATCTTTTAGTTCATTATGACGATTTTCATTAATTGCATAAAATAAGTTCTAGGATCTCATGAATAATTATTTGGACAATACTGCTACACCAAAGACCAAAGAAAAACAAGGCAGGCATGGGTAAGAGAAACAACCTTGTTTAACCCGCTTATTTTCTGAGAAGTAGTGAAGAGCTCTTTTTGCCTGATTAGGCTTTAACAAATCCTGAAAATGGATAAGAGAAGTAACTTTAAAAAACCATAAGAAAACACTAGCTTATCATATCAAACAGTTTATTCTTTTTTTTTCACTTCCTAAGCAAGCTAAGAGTAACAATGCAAGTTGCCTTAAAATGTTTTTTTTGTCCAATCTGCTATAAACTATTCAGTTTCTGATTTATTCTGAATGCCAAATATTAATTTATCAATTAAAAACCAATCAAATAGACTGATTATTGATAATATGGAACTATGGGGAGATACCAAACAAAAGGCAAAACTTGGATATATTAGATTCAAAGAATAAGAACTTTACCTTCTAGGAAACAGCAATTGTTAACTGCTTCATATTATTAGAACATGTTAGATTAGTAATTAGGGAGAAGGAAATAAAAGCGACCATGGTTATTGATTGCTAAAATACCAGAGTTTCAGAATATTGAGAATAGATTTTCTAATGTAATCAGATACTCAATGCCTGTAAAGGTTGAAAAGAGCCAGTTGAATAACAACAGCAAAGACAATAAACCTTATGTGATGAGTATTTGAACAGCTGCATGGAGAATTTTCCCATTGTGATGTTGAACTAATATCACTAAACATTTTTTGTTAGCCAAGTTCTATATGCAATCAAAATATGCCATAGCACATTATGAGAAAAATGCTTTGGCAAGATTATAAAGAACAATGGACCACGAGTCACAACCATCTGTGCTGCCTGTATGAAGTTTATGAAACCATTGAGCTCTTTTAATTAAAATTTAGGTTTTCTTTGAATTATGTTAAGAAACTTAAGAATGATGTTCATTGACTTCATGAAATATCTCAAGAAAAATAGAAATTGCAGTTGTCAGGAATAATTTTTAATGACCAATATCATATTATCATACAAAAAAAGAAGTAAAGGAGCATACCTTGTGTGCTTCAAAGAAGACTGGATCAACTGTAAAAAAGCAAAATCAGCTAACATTATTTGATAATATTATATTCTCCAGGTAAATAATCCACCCCTCGCTAAAACATTTATTTCTTACCGTTACAAAGAAGAGGTTCCATGTATCCATCACCTGCAGCACTGTAAATGTGGAATTAACACTGAAACATATGACTTCCAAAGAATTAATGTTCATCTGAACTGCTGTAAGTTTAATTAAATATTTTAGATTCTTCTGCAAGGATTTGTTGTCTCATTCAAGAACATTTACAACACAACATGGAACATCTTGCTAATGCTAGGATTTCTGTCATGTATGTATGCATACTACCAGATCAAGGATACAGATTGCATGTCTGGTGCACGGTAACATACTTATCCAACTTCACGATCAATAATTGGAAGTATACCCTTCATCAAGATGCCCATATATATTCTGGTATAGAAAAGACCAACAACTGAAGTTGACTAAAGGACTTCACGAGGTTTGCCTTTAAAAATTTGTTGCATAAGTTGGGCGATGGAAAATGAAAGAGAAAGCTTTAATGTGGCTTTGAGCTTTCCTTATTTACAGAATTCCAGAAAGATATTAAAACTAGCTCTTAAGACAGCAAATTTCAAGGGCATGACAAACTAAGTAATATTATTAGGTATTTCTTGCTAACCTTCAAATACAGCATCATCCACTAAAGGAATTATCAAACACATAATGTCATCCTGTGGAACTCTAAAGAGGATAAATTTTTAGGCCATACTCGACTAGGAAAAATTGACAAATTTGTCAAGTATGATCAATGAGAATAAGTAAATATAACAAAGTTCGTAACTTCATTGATCTGGTCTGGTCTTTGATGAATCTTCAACTCTTACATTTTGACAACAAAATACAGCCTTCATTCCAGATGCTAGGAAGATGAAAATTCTTGGATTAACAAATATCTTCCATCAATATATAATGCAAGTACAAGGATGCTTTCATACAAACTAATCTTGATGTTGTGCATGTTCAGATGCACCCTTAAAATAAGACAAGAACCTAAATTGCAATGAGGACTACAAAGTGTGGAAATCATGATGCGCAGAACCGTGTCCAATGGAAGGAGTTGGTTTTTGTTATAACTGAGGTACCAAACATCACTGAGATTGTCTCAATGGTACTTCGAGGAGCCAATAGGATGGGACACTCACGGGGAAGAAGCTTCATTTGTTAGAACATAAGAGAGAAGATAGCAAAGGAAGAAGGAAGAAAAGGATGTAGGAGAGAGACAAGGAAATAAGAGAAGAGGAAGACTCAAGCATCAGTTAATGAAAATGGTCTTGTGAGCAAAGAGATGAAAGAAGGGGAAAGAGAGGATACATTTAATAATAGGTTACTGATAATACAGAAGCCTTCCAAAACACTAAGAAATTCCTCCTAAATTGCTAAAAGTCAAATTAAGGGCACATGAATATATGCAAGTAGAATTTTCCTTCGGAAATAATGTATCTTTCTGCAGAGAAAAAGGAATCATGTAGAACTAAGATACTTTATGAAATAAACCCGACAACCACATTCACATGGTGCACAATACCGCATAATGCTTGGCAAAGTATCTTACTCTAAAAGAATTTCTGCTGCTTCCTTGCATTCTGAAACACGAGTATTGTATCCAGAATTTCTTATTAGAGGTTCCTTTAAACCTGAAAATGCCAACAAAATCTTGTATGTAGCTTGTCCGTGGGATCGCTGACATTGTCCATTTTGCAGATTTGAGAAGTAGACAATGTCGTGTTTCCTTGTCTATTCAAATAAAAGCAGTTAGCAGATAAAGCCATTGAAACAGAAATGACTTCAATTAGTATCAACAACGTTGTTTCAAGAAAATGTTGAACATACTGGTTTTAAAAAAAACAATATTAAACTAGGTATCAAAGGGTACAATATGCTAATTTTGTTCTTAATACCTAGTTGTTGTGTATACCCACAAAAGTAAGAGTAAGAAATGATAGGATTGTTGATTTCAAACTCCACTAACCAAAGCTGTCTACTTAAAACTAACTCCAGGTTTTGAGAGAACATAAAGACAAATCCCTTATTTCTCCTGTTTCTGTGGCCTTCTATGCCCTCTTCTTTAACCTTTTTACTCCCTCACTTTACAAATGTCTGCCTAGAGAAAATGTCATAATTAGAGGACTCATATAATAGGAAAAGATCATCCAGCAGAAACTAAGTTGCATCTAGAACTGTAAAACTATAACAAATATATACTCAAACAATAATAGAGCTCCATTTGCCCCACTTGGACTTACCTTACAGTCAATCCATGTAAGATGCCCATACTTTGAAAGCAAAATGGCTGACTGATCCAGAATACCATTTTGCAAAAGTAAATATCCATTCTCAATTAACCTGCATGATGTAAGTTACCAAGAGCTTGTTATGGCACAAATCAAAAAGGTTCTAAAATCAATTACATGTGTGCATTTTGTGACTATAGCCAAAGTCTAAAAGACCAGCACATAACCGCTTAAAGTCCTAGACCGGAACAGTTCTGTAATGGGACAGTGGCACAAGTTGACACTAATCAGTTTGTGTCAATGTAGCAGCAGGGGAGGAAGAGGAAGAATAGAATATGAGGGGGAGGGGGAGGGAAGAAAGAGAGGGAAAGGGAGAGTAAGAAGACTTACCTCCACTGATCATTCACCCCCCTCCTAGAGTTAGTCATTTTAGAGAAATCAGAAAAGAGATTGGATTGCCCAACATTCAAGTTCGTTGATTTGTGAAGAAGTTTCTTCATTGATGAGGGCTTTGATGTACGCCCACCTTGTGCACTTATCGATGATTTGAAATAGGGCTACAATGTCATGAAGTTGTGACAACTTGTTCCATATACCAGGACTGATTCAGAACAGTACAACTTACCCGTATCATGCAAAATGGGAGGAAATTTAAAAACTTGAACATAGATTTAAAAATAAACACATTGACTAATGTAAATTTATAGGAAGTGTAGGTAGGTGATGCAAATAATATGATAAAATAAAGCAGATCATGGTTTAATTTTAATTTTATTTTTCTTTCTTTAAAAAACATTAGTATGTTCATATTTTATACTTTGTCTATCACACCTAATGAAGGGGAGCTTTGGCGCAATGGTAAAGTTGTTGCTTTGTGACCAAAAGGTCATAAGTTCGAATCCTGGAAACAACCTCTTGCAAAAAGCAAGATAAGACTGCGTACAATGGATCCTTTCTCGGGACCCCGCATAGCGGGAGTTTCGTGCACCGGGCTGCCCTTTTTTCTATCATATCTAATTCATGCTGCATCAAGTCTTAAAGACTGGGGCTGGGCTACTGAAACGCTTATCTATAAGTCTGCTTCTCTATAGTTATTTGTTCTTCCTTGCCAGACTGGTGTGAGCACACAACCTTGTGAAATGGTGAGATTTGCCGACTGAGGCACATAGACTTATGCCATCCAGCTCATGCGGTATCAGCACATTTTCATGATTTCCATTCACCAATTAGCTCTGTGCTAAACCTATTGCTAATGCTTTTGATGTTGTAGAACTTCTGTCCTAGAGAAAAGCATGAGTCTGTAGTAAAAATAAAATTGAAACTACAAAAATCAGTAGAAAAATTTAACTCCTCAAAGCAGTCTGTCCACACATTAAAATCAAGAAATCATTAATGTAACAAAGAAACTAACCATTATAAAATCTTGAATTCAATTTTAAATACACTATTTTGGAAGAGCTTACCGATCAAGTTCAATGTTATCTTCAGGGGATATAGCCTTATCATTTACCCTTTCTAAAGCTAAAAGGTAAGCAATGCCAACCTGTTCATAAAAAAAATGCAAATATATTAGATAACAAAACATGCTTTAAGACAAGGAATATAATTAAAGAAAATGCAGTACCTCTGGCTTATAATACATATCACACAAGACAAAATTAGTTTGCTTTATATGTCATACTGCAGGTCAAACAATTTAATTGTTGCAAAAAACTGTAAAGTAACACATTCTAGCATAAGTAGTACAGGTGTTATCCAACTCTAAATTTATAACATAGCTTATTCAATGGCCTCTTGCAGACATATAATTGAAATTTTCACCTTGAAAGATGGTTTACATGCAAAGTTTCAAATTGGTAAATTTACAAGTGCATGTCCGTGTTGCACACTAAAGTTCAATGCTTCTATCTTCATGGGATCATGCTTAAAACTTAAATGAAAGATAAAATCCACACTGTTGACTTCCTCAATTGCAATGGTAACCAGCAGGTTAACTCTGCCTATTGTCATGCAAAAGACGAAGAACTTAAATGAAAGGCAAATCCACACTGTTGTTCTCAATTGAAATGGTAACCAGCAGGTTAACTCTGCCTATTATCATGCAAAAGACGAACAAATTAAATGAAAGGCAAATCCACACTGTTGTTCATTCATTCATATCTTGCATGTTTGCTCTGTATGGATGGTCTCAATTACAATTTACGAAGGCCTCCAACTTGGTAAATGTTCACATCTAAATGGCCAATCCACTGCTGCACCTGCATGAGCTCATGGTCTCTTCATTGGAAGGGCATGTGTAATAATTGAATATTTTGTCACACATGCTCACTCTCCTCAACTAACCTTTTCACACTTCCACAATGACACCTCTTGACGAATAACTACTTGAAGTTTGATATATTCACCTTTCTGGGACTGTGCTGTCAACATAATGTTGTCTATCCTTCCTCTATCTTCCTTTGGATATACTGCAACTGTGTAAAGGCTAGTGGTTTTATCACTACCCTGCCCTTCAAGTTTCCTTTTGTATCTAAAAAAAGTGTGCTTGCATACTTCTTAGAGATATAATGTGTACCATTAATCAAATTGCAGTCTGACTACATGATTTCTAGCATGTTATTAGTATTATCATAGTAGAAACAATCACAAAATATAATCCAAGCATTTTGAACCATAACCATCAAGGATTAGAAACATAATTAGAAATAATATGTTGGACAGCACTAGCAATAATCATGTATGAATAGATTTTAACATGCAAAACATACACAAATTTAGCTTTGTTTCGTCATGATAGATTGATAGTTTTAAGCTGTGTACTAATTATATGAAATTGTACAAGGTGCACTTGTTCTCTTTCAAAACACAAGAAATTCAAAAATACAAGGAATAATGATATATTTATACAAGTTAACATACAGCTGCTGAAGAGCTAAGTCCTGAACTGTGTTCCTCTGAGCCACAAATGAAGCCGATGAAACCCTAGTGCACCAAATTACAGTTCAGTTACTTCAGGGACAGGAATTTCAATCATAAAAAATGCAACAAAAGACAACGAAATAAGATGCTTAATCACATGAAAAGGGTCTAGCTAGTAGAAGTCCACAGTTGTCATTTACGAATCCCTTCTACAAGAAAACATCACTGGCTAATGAAAGAGTAGATTGCAGTAACATCATATGAAGATTTTTGATGAATAAGAGAGACCGAGTAATCCTTCGAAGCATTTCAAAATTTAACCTGTATGCCAACAATTGCATCGCATAAAAATATTCAGTTTTGGCTCCACAAGATCCACTAGTAAATACATGGACTAGCACATGGTCCCCAATGGTATCCTCAACACAAACAAATAAGTACAAATTTTGTATCCAGAACAAGCACTGTGTGTCAACAGAGGTATATTGGTCTGAAAAGCAATGTCAATTAAGATTTACATCGGTATTGCCAGAGAAAAATATACATTTTATGATCACATCCTGCTAAGCCAAAAACAAATCATACAAATCCATTAACACATAAGAATGAGTGTTGTATAATTTTTGACCTTAGTCAGATGATGTCCTTTATTTTGCAATGCATAAAGTGCACCTCTAGGGTAACGTGCCCAATCTGGTTCCTCACGCACTTTATTGGGGCATTGAACTTCATCAACACTGCAATAACCAGGAGCTACAATATTGCTTACTCTCAAAACAAGTTAGAGGAACTACTACAGAAATAAGTTACTCAAGCTTAGGTGGAGCAAAATGCACGAATAATCTGGCAACAAAGATAAAAAGGTACACAAAAACAGAGTAAAACATTTTTTTATAATTGGACAGTTAGAAATTTAGAGAATCACTACAGTTGATGTTCCTAATGCCAATGTTTTAAGAAGTAAATTGATATATTTATTAATTATTTGAATAACCAGATTCGACAGAAAAATAACAATAATATTAATCTATTTTATCTCAGATATTTTATCAGCAATATACTGAAAAGTCCCTCACCTGAACTTGACTTCTCCATGGAACTGAGCCGACTTTACTGATACCTATAAGTAAATTCAGAACATCAAGATCAACGTAAACAATAGCATTGAAGTTCTATGCTGTTAGACATTCTCTTAAAGTAGTTGCAATAAACAACCAATCAATGTATCAAATGCAGAAAAATATGGGGCAACAAAAATTGTAAGAATGACATGTTAGTAGAAACTCTCAAAATTACATAACGTATTTACTTTTATAAGCAGAAAGAGAGATGCACTCTGCACTAAAATAAACCACAATGACATCAAGAATTTTTCTCTTACCTGAGCATCGTGTGACGGAACAAAGCCCAAAAGTAAGCCCATGTTGATGGTCATGGCTGTAACAATTCCTCCCTTAAGAAATTGAAATAATCACATTCAGGTTCTCAATCAATATCAAAGAAAAAGATCCCTTCAAGCACCATTACTATTGACAGAGATTGAACAGAAAATTAAACAGAAGCTTCAGCAGCTATTAAATTGCATTGTTTGCAAAATGTTGAAAATCTATGAGAGAGAGGAAATCCATTCACACATCAGTTCTATATATTATAAAAAAAAAATACTAGTAATGGGAATATGTCCCAAATGAAAGTTAGGAAAGTTCGAGAATGTTGTTATAAGAGGAAAAAGAAGACCACCTAGACGATTATTGTAGTGCAGTGAGTTTAGAGGATAAAAAAATTCTAGTAATTATATTGATCTCACATGTATGATAATGTAATCAATTGTGTTAGAGCTCCTAAGAGTGCATCAAATGATTTTTTAACTATAGGTTTCGATCAAGGGTCAACCTTAAGTCATTATTCTGCTACATTGGTACTAGATGAGCCCAACCATAATTATATGTATAATGCTGTAATTATAGGTTTCCATCAAAGGTCACCCTGTGTCATTGCAGATGGCACATGGAGCGAATTGAAGATGCCCTTGAATCCAAGCGAACAAGGTAGGTACAGTTGAATGACATGTAGGGATTTATTGGTTATTTATATATCTTGGATACGTGAGGTTGAGACCATGGTTGTAGCTCTTAAATCTTGGCGCCGGCCAAGTATTCTACTGACATCGACCCTATTGCATACATATTATGGCACTGGTCTATAGCATGCATGAGTGTGTCGCACTTGGCGCTGGTTGAAACTTGTACACATGGATTGGATGGCTACCCATATGCATTTCTTTTCTATATGGTTGCATTGTTGCATGGAAGCACTATCATGTTCGTGAACACTTATATTATTTCTATATGGAGAATTAATCACTATTGTGTTGTTTGATGGCTTTATTTTAATGTTGCTAGAATTACTTCTTGTTCACATTCTTTATTTATTGTCATTGGTTTTGATGGATTGTGGATTGACACTCTACTTATTGTTGTGTGGTCCCTAGATCCCCAGATAGGGAGTGCTCACACCCATGATCAATTCAGAGGGGTCTATGTGACGCCAGATTAGTTTCTACTCATGGAACAAAATCTTGAGACCAAGATAAATCATGCATACTGGTACATGTAAGAAAGTAAAATTAAATATATTATATGATGAATTTCAATTAAAAGTTAAAAATAATTTTAATTTTTTCATTAAATTGAAATAAAATTAATTGGGTTGGACAAGTTTTGGGAGCCAATCAATTCCATTTTAGTTAAATTTCGGCTTGGAATTTTTTAACTTCAAATTTTCATTTTTGTTCAGTCCATGGTACATCAGTAAAACAGAATTATATCAATTATAGTGAACACGCATATATATGAATGTGTTTACATGTGTACATACATTCATGAAGACAGTAAATTTTAAAATATTATACGAGATGTTTATGTTTAAAAGTCACAACTAGATGGGTCCAATTTCAGTTAAATTCCAATTTGAAAATTTTCAACATTAAATTTTCAGTTAGTTTTTCAACTTATAATGAGTATAATTCAATTCTAATACAAATACAATTGAACAAGCCCCCGTCATCATGGCTCACATCTATTCCAGCACAACACAGAAATTTCTCAGAGAAGCAGAAAGAGCAGAGAAACGCATCGAACCTGATGATCAATGTGCGCTCCAAGCGGGCAAATCCTATACGGCGAGACCACAACCCTCACATCCTGAATGTCCGCTCCACTCATCTCCACCACCCTTTCTTTCACCGCATCAATCTGAAAAAATAAAACACAACTATCACCCCACTACTCCAAGCAAACCAACGACGATGATCCGCAATGGCGAAGCCCAAACACCCCCAAAAGACAATCGAAACAGAAAAAAAAAGTGAAAGATGATTAGGAGAAATCGTGATCCAGAGCGAGAAGATGAGATTCAAGGATTACTTCCTCCAGAGATGGCCACGAGGAAGCCCCCATCGTCTGTCGTCGTGGTAGCTCTCCCAGGCGTCGGCGAAGGCGGAGAGGAGATCTGCGAGAGCGAGTGGAGACTTGAAACGGGAAGCCGTTAATAGTATCCGAGCCTTACAGCTATTCATTTGTCCGTGCAATCAGGGAAACTTTTAGCAATTAGGGAAGTTTTTTTAATGTAATTTTCAAAATGCACCCCACCAACCACCCTATTTTATCCGTTGTATTAAGGTAATTTTCTAAATTCCTTCCTATAATATCATATATTATTGATTTATATTGTAGTTAGAAAGGTAATAAGTATTTAGTCATAACAAATTAGAAATTTTAGGGGCTTTTAATACCAACAAACTTTGGAACATTTTGGAATCATGTTAAACGTGAGAAAATTATCAATACGCCCTTGGAATTTTAAAAATCTTATAAGTTTACATCATTGCAAAGTGCACCTATTAATAAATAAATAAAATCTACTAAGTGAATAAAATTTAAAATAATTAATTGATCTAATATAATATGTTAATTCAAATTTTAAATTTAAATTTAGCATATTTCTAATTGGTAAAATGATAATGTAATATTGATGTCACATATCTCACATTTATATAAATTAAGACTTGATTATTTTTAATAATCAAGAGTTTAAGCAAAGCATTTTAATATGTATGTAGCGTAGTATCATTTTATTATTTTAATAGTTAAATATGTGAATTCAATGCATTTGAACCTGTGAAGATTATCCGATATTAATTAATAAAATTGTCGCTTATATGAGGTGATGATATTCATTCCCACTTTGTTTGTGCTCCGCCGTCCGATCTGCCTCACAATTCGTGTTCTTCTTCGCCGGTTGGTGGTCCACGTTACATGGATAAGAATAGTACCGCTAGTCACATCGCGTCGTACCTTATCCTTATTAATACTTCTTGTTTGGTAGCTGGGGTATTACTGGTAGAACGTCAATGACAAGGACCAAGTCGAGGTGTATTCGAGCTTTCATTATTATTTCTTTTACAAAAATAAAAAAGGACGCCTTGCGTTAAATGAACGGGCCCTTTATAAAAAAGATTTTTTTAAAAAAAAATCATTCAATTTCTTAATTTGTACCCCTAAGAGCATCTCCAATGGAGATATTTAGAGGGGATATTTTTTCAAATATCCCCTATTTCCAAATATCAAGGGATATTTGATGGTATAATGGAAATCACCGCGCACTCATCAGAGCATCCACAATAGCTTGGGATATTTCTCCCAAGTATTTATGGACCCCACTTCCACATCAACTTTCAAATATCCCACTATTCAAATATCTCAACTTTCACAATGAAATATCTCACTATCATAATATTTATGGCTCCCATCAATCAAATATATCACTCTTAAATATCCTCAATTTTACAATCAAACCTCCCACCAATCAAATATTTACGAGTTCCATAACTATTTTATTAACTTACATATAATTTTATATTTAAATAAAATTAATATATATTTTTAATATATTTCGTCTA
>JBBMJZ010347513.1:0-17245 GCA_037833815.1 Zingiber zerumbet
GCCGAGCATTGCGAAGCTTGAGCTTGGTTTGTTTATCTTAACGAGCTTCATTAAACGAGCTCAAACGAGCTTTTATCAAATCGAGTTTCGAATAGCTCACGAGCGACTTAGTTCATTTACACACCTATGCTCGCTACTTGTTGTCGCTACCGCCATGCGTTGCTGCCATTGCCGACCGCTGCGCTACCACTGCCCACCACCGGCCCACCGCTGCTGCATATAGCTGCCTGTTGTTGCCACCTCCGGCACCTATATATGCCGCTGCTGCCACCTCCGCCACCTAGTGCAGCCCATTGCCCATTACTGTTGCTGCCACCTCCGGCCACCACAAAGCTTTGCGGCGATATGCACGTGTGTAGGAATGTAGTGTCATTGCCCTGTCACCTCCGCACTGCCCCGTTGCCAATCCGACATCCCCTGCCACCCACTGCCGCCGACCGCCGCCCACTGTTGTCGCCAACCACTACCACCTCAGACCACTTCTCCACGCAGGCCACATGAGCAAACCTCGACACCGCATCACCCTGTTGTTCTCCGATCCTAAATTACCATAGATAAATAATCTGGGTTATCTATAATATTCCTTAACCAAACACGTCCTATGAGTGCCACAATTGGTATCCCCTTACAAATTATGGAATCCTTGTAAAAGTAATTCACCTGTGCAACAACTTTTTTATAAGGTAAGTGCTCATCTCTAAGTCCAAATAGTTGGAACAATCAATTCCTGCAGTAACAAGGTATCGAGAAGCTGGAACAACAGCTAAGCTATCGCAAAAAAGGTAGGTGATGGACAATATTTCAAAGGAACCCGGCGATGTCGGAGCTCCAGCAGGAAATCCGTTAAAAGCAGTATTGGCAAACGGGTACTATCTCACACCTTATCGGCTCCAATATTTAAACCCACACGAATCATCTGCCAATACTTCCTGATATTGGATTACTTAAATGTCTATAATACCCCTACAATTGTCCATATTCACCATCCAACGGCTTGTTGTTTCCCTAGATATTGAGTCTACCTGCGGGCAAAAAAAAACCCATGTCCTCACTTACCTCCGTTTTGGTCCATCTCTGTCATCGCGACAAACCCTCGTCGCTGGAGAGATTTCCACTATATGCGTCCGAAAATCTAGATTTCTATTCATTCTGGTCCCATGGATCTCGGAGGCGGAGTGATTTTCTCGACGGCGGCGGCGGCAGCGAGATTAGCGGCGTCGAACTTGTCGGGTTGGTGGGACGAGATCAACGAGTCGCCCAAGTGGCAGGACGGCGTGTTCTACTTCCTCTGCGCCGCATACGCACTCGTCTCCTGCGCCGCCCTGGTTACGATTCTTTTCCTTTACTTGCTCGCATTATATTTACTTTTTTTCTGCTTTATTTTTCCATGTTTAAGTTGGTAATTTGTCGCTGAATCTTCGCTGCCGTTCTGTGTTTGAACATTATAATATGAGGTTGATGCTGAACTATACAGACCAAAAAAGTTATTTATGAAAGAAATTAATTTATGTTTAGTTTGATCTTACCGTCTACATCTTTGGTTGCCTGTATTATTACTATATTATGCTTTATCGGGAGATTTGAGAAATTGCTATAACAGTTCGAGGTTGGTTTTTAATATTACTCTATCCACCGCCGCTGATACTAGAATTTCGGGAAAGTAGACACAGGAATGATTTATTTAAGGGCCAGTAAAATGTTTTCGTAGAACAATTTTTTCCGGACTTTCCAGTGTTTGGTGTAATGTAAATCGTAGCGTGGAAAATTTCTGTTGGTCAACAGAAAATATGAGCATTTTGTTGGAAGTCAAAGCCGATGCTGGCATGCTACTCCAGTCTCCTTGTTTATAAGGCCACCTTTGCCCTTCTCCCTCATTCCACGAGCCCCATCTTCTCTCCGTCATCTATCAGAAGTCTCCTTTTTCATTTTCAGAAAGCCCCTCCTCCGCCCTTTATTTTTCCCCACTGTGCTCAATGGAAGGGGGAAATTATTTCCCATGGTGCGCCAAACATAGAAAATGCTCCTTTCTTTTGTTTAACAATTTTTGAGGAAAAATATTTTACACTGACATAATATTTTACATGAATTGAACAATGCCTAGCTAAGATTTCTTTTCGTTTTTTTTACTTCAGAGACTTGTATGGATTTCTAAAACTGCCTAAAGTTTCAAATCCTTTATTAACATCAGAAGTGCTAACAAGCACCTTTTTGAACAGACATGTGCTAGTTAATTGAGATTGATGACCATATTGTTTACTAATATATTCTTTTGTAGTGTCAACTGACACTACTCATTTAGTTGCCTGTAAATTTGATTTTCTCTTGTGAAATATCTGTTATGGAATTAACTTTGTCTAAGATTCACCAGATTCATATTTATGTTAGGAACTGATTTCATAAACTTCTTGCGGTTTCAGGTTCAGTTGATTAGAATCCAATTACGTGTACCCCAATATGGTTGGACTGCTCAGAAGGTTTTCCATTTTATGAATTTGATTGTGAATGGAGGTGAGCAAACAACATGATCACTTATCTAACATAGAAGACCTTGCCACTATATAAGTGCTCATACATTAATCTTTGTACAGTGCGTGCATTTGAATTTGGATTTCACACGCAAGTATTTCTATTCAGGCCCAAGGTAAATGCATTGGAAGATAGTCTGGAATTCTATTTACCATAAGCGAAACTATAATTAAAATTTTTTGAATCACTCACATTGAATCATAGTGAGTCACATATAATTATCTGTTTTGTTATAGCCTGATTGTCCAAGCCTCAAGGTAATGGTGTAAGTTAAATTTGGCTGCTAAAGAGAATGTGAAAATAAAAGCAAATAAAACTAACTAGAAAGTATCACTGGCAGCCTAAGATTTTATCAATTTGAAATTCCCAGTATGAATCTTCAAGTTTATTTTAACAAAGTCCTTTAAAAAAATTTTAGCTGTGGCGTAAAACATTCATTACTTGAGAAAAATATGGTCATAACATAGACATTGATTTTGAAAAGTCTTATGGTCAAGGGGTTTTGATATCTGAACATCAATTACAATCCTCTAGTTCTTCTGGGTATGATTGAATAATTATGTATTCAGTATCACATCTTGCAGGTATGTTTTCTTTGTTAGTTCATAGCTATTTTATGACTTGTGTAACGTAAATACCATGGGTGATGTTTGATGAGATACAAAACGGATAAACATATTTACTTTGATTAGCAATCAATTTAATATTTTTCTTTGTTATTCTAGGTATTTACTATAGCTCTACTGGATCTTCCAAGTCTGTTTTTCTTCTCTACGTATACACTGCTTGTGTTGTTCTGGGCAGAAATATACAATCAGGTAAGTTAGAGGAGCATCTCAATCATCCATATGAAAACGTATTGTGTTGGTAGCATATGGCTAAAATCAATAAGATTTTATTTTCTTGAATTTTTCAGGCTAGAAATTTCTCAACAGACAAAATAAGGATTGTGTACTTTTGCATCAATACTGCCATTTATATTTTCCAGGTTTGCCTTTTCCTTCTCTCAGTCATTCCCTAACTTAATTTTCTTGTAAAATTTTGATTTTTTTTATCATGTTGCTTTGTTCTATGAATATTATTTATTTATTTATTAAGATAGTTGAGGAGAATCATAGACAATAGAATTTATATATTAATTTTACTGATTGTAAAAAACTCATGATAGAATGTGTTAATTTTACTGAATTTATATAGAGTGCCTTGTAAAACAATCACAAAGTCTTTAAAAATTTTAAATAAATTAGATGCAAATATGACATTCTACATCTAGTCGTATTTTTTTTTTATAATAGCAATTTAACTCAAGAAAATACTTTTGCTCCATTTTTATATTCCGATTAAATGCAAAAATAAATAAACTACTTTCTTTGAGAAATGTTTCAATTTGCTTTGAAGTAAATGATGGTTAGGTGGTCTTTGCTATGTTTTGCAATAATTCAATGTGGATTTTGTAATGGATAAGTTTTCATTAGTTTTTCTTAAAAAATGTTGTGGAAGTTAAGTGACTCATGAAAAAAAAAAAAAACTGAAGCGCCTAATCAGAACAAAGTTGTTACTGTAATTCATTTTGGTTATCTACAATTGATCAGGTGTGTATCTGGGTATACTTGTTGTTAAGTTACAGCAGCATAGTAGATTCATTGGGGAAAATCTTTATAGCAGGTAATCTAATCTAGCTATCCTTTCTTTTTCCTCCTTTGATCCAATCTTTATAATTGTGCTTTTGCTTCTGTAATTTCAGTGGTTTCATTCATAGCTGCACTTGGATTTGCAATTTTTGGTGGCAGGTAATTATTTATATATTTTCTTTTTGAACATCTTGATCAGTGCGAGTAGCAATGTGCATTATTTATGTATGTTTATGTGTTTCTGGATAGGCTGTTTTGCATGCTGCGGCGATTCCCAATTGAATCAAAAGGGAGGAGAAAGAAACTTCATGAGGTATTTATTGATGCTTAAATTGAGTTTCAATATTTCTAAAAATGTATGAAAAGTATTGCCTTTTGTCAATCTTTTCAGTTGTTATAAGAAAGACGCCATAAGAAAGAGCAACCAGTTTTCTAAATGTATTTGCTTATATTGTTATTTGATAAACCATACAAAATAAGAAGTTAAACAGATGGACTCTCAGCTTGGAATAGTGTCCAGAAGCTTTTGATTTTTTTTTTTGGAAAATAATTACTTTTTTCTCTTTTTTTCTGCATGGAGGAAAATCATAATTGCTAACTAAATAAATACAAGGCTTAAAGTTTTGTTCTGAGCTGAATTTAGTCTCTGTTGGAACAAAATGAGGAGGTGGGTGTGGGACCATGGAGGGTTAGAATGAAGAAGAGTTCGCATATTTTGGATGGCTAGGGAATCATGTTAAGGTTATTGGGTTAGGTGTTAATCTTTTCAGGTTTAGACCGTAGCCTTTGTTTCACACCTCTCTCGTTTCATTGCATCCTGAAGAGGAGTAGACCAACATCAGCAGGCGACAGTGAGCGATGGCAAGGGATTTGTGCTTGAGCTATGTATCGCCTGTGTTAGTTCCATTTCAGTTTCAGTCGAATGATATGCTTCATCTATGACAGCTGAAAGGGAATGGCCTTCAAACCATACGTGAATATGTTAGTGTTATGTGTTTTAGATTCCTAACTGTTCAAATCAGCTCAATGGCATCAAAAACTGGCTCAAGCAAGGCGCCACCATAATTTGGGACAAGAACATTGTCACTAGGTCTTGCCCGGTCTTCCTATGAATACATGCCTTAGATCAGCAAGGAAATGATATTTATGATAGCCTTCTTATTTTCCGGAACTGAGCTCACTTTACTGGATGCTAACGCCGGCAATTCATATCAGCACCAACATATGATTTCCCACTAATCAGGAATGTGAAATCTGATGCAGGTTGGATCTGTCACAGGCATATGCTTTGCATGTTTTCTTATCCGATGCATTGTGGTGAGTTGATGATAAATTTTGGGCCTTATTCCTTTCATTGTTCTGAAAAATGCCTAAAAATGAATGCATAATGCTGCTTGGAGTGCCACATTTGAAAAAAAAATGTATCCATCTTTTCTCTTTGTAGGTTGGACTGTCTGCATTCAACGCAAATGCCTCTCTGGAGGTTTTGGATCATCCCATTCTAGACCTTGTATATTACATGGTATGTTTAATTTATTAGTTTCATAAATTAGCTCATGGTGATATCCTTCGAATACTGTGATTCTCGATGTGTTTATTCAGCTTATGTTCATATCAATCTAGTACTGTGATTCTTTTTTGATGCGGTATGTTTAACACGGCTCTTTTGTGAATTTGCTTATGGCCGAATCCATCTAATACTTGATTCTTCATTGACGTGATATGTTTAACACGTTTGTTTTGTCAATATGCTTATGACCAAATCCATGTAAGACTATATATTTTTTTTTTACTATATTCTTTTTGACATGATATATTTAATACATTCGTTTCAAAAAATAGATTATGGTCATATACATCTAATATTGTGATTCTCCTTTTCAATTGGTATGCCACATACGTTGGTCTCATAAATTAGCATATGATCACATCTATCTAACACTCTGATTCTTGTTTTGATAGCTGACTGAGATACTCCCCTCAGCGCTTGTGCTTTACATACTTCGTAGGCTACCTCCAAAGCGAGTGTCAACACAATACCACCCTATCCAATAGTGAAGGAGCTAAATACTATTTTGAGCTTGGCATTGTGGGCTTCTGTTTATATTGGGGACAATAAAACGAAGGGGATGGTGAACAGCATTTAATTTATTATTACTTTTCCATTATATCTCTGGATCCTTGATTCTTGAATGATAACTTATGACCAATTTTTTTTGTTAAATTATATAGATCTGTTCTCGACAAAAAATGATGAATTTGTTGTTACTGAATCTTTGGCTGGTTTGATCAATTCTTCTTGATCTAGATGCAGACAATTATTTCTTGCTATTGGTTTCACATATTGAATCTTAAACTCCATTTTTGAAATTTTAAATATTCAATCGTCATAAAACTATGTTTGTATCAGCTATTCAAAACTGATTATCCGAATCATTTCACTTCTAGAAATTTGATAATTATTTAAATTAATTAAATTGTTCTATTACATAGTTAATGATGTCTTTATAAGTTCTTTATTTATTCTTCTTTTTCGTGGGGTCGGTTTAGTTGGATTTATTATTACTTTTAGTTATTTTTTTTTTTATCAATAGGTACCGTTCAATTTAATATACTCTCAGAACGTGATAAAAATAATAATTCTAAAAGAGATAATCAGTTAGAAATTTATTCCATCATCTTTATCAAATAAAAAAGAGCTATAATTTTAAATTGTTGAATTAAAATAACTCCTATTTATAGATATTTAATTATAAGGAGATTTTAATTGTTGAATTAAAATAACTCCTATTTATAGATATTTAATTATAAGAAGGAGATTTTTTAATGATAAATTTTATTTAATTTTGATTTATTAATTTAGAATTTTATTTTTTTAATGTGGCGAGGATAGTGGAATGTGTTTTTAGTTAATTATTCCTTTTAGAGTTGTTTTTTATGTTGATGTATGTATAAATTTTATGAGAAATTTTATCTTACTATTATTATTATTATTATTGGAAATGATAAAAATAAATAAAGGCATTATAAGTTTTTTTTTACATCTGACTTTTCGTTAAAGGGATTAAATGTTATTTTTGAACAAAATGGGTAAAATGTCATTGGATAGAAAATACAAGGATTAAATACCCTATTTTTTATTCATTCACTTGCAATTCTTTTTTATTACCATAAATATGTTGTTTTCTAATAGTTTATTTTTAAACTACCCAAAAACATACCTGGAGTGACAGTCAAGTAAATAGCTCCAACTCGCAGGCTACCCTGGTCTGCCTCCTGTAGAACTGGCACCGTCAACTTCCCTTCCCTTCCCTCTGGACTTCGCCTTCCCCTCATTCCGTTCGATCTCACAGGAAGCTAGGGTGTCCAGATCATAGCTACGGATCCCTTCTTCAATCCCTGCAAAACACAAATCTACTACGTCGCTCCAGATCAAGGTCATTCCGAGCTCGAATTTATTCTTTAGCCCTAACTGTTGTTTGTTCTCGCTAATGTTGATTTGCTCAGATTTGGTCAAGACCATGAATATTTCGATTTGAGTAGTCTATCTTTCTTTTTTTATTGCCGTCCTATTGCTTATATTGCTGCTACAATAAGTCATATTCATCGAGTTTATAAAACGAAGTACTGGGAATCAGGTTTGTCCCCCTTTTTTTTTTCAAAAGGTGATCTATGTGGTAGTATGTTTATCAATCTCTTTGATCGAATAAGCTTGGTCGCTGAATTCGTAGACATGTTCCTTAAACATTTTTTGGTCAAAGTTAGATTTTCGAGTACAATATTCGACAGATGTTTAGTCCCAATAGTTTCCTTGTTTTAGTTGCGAATTTTTTTAGTGTCTCAATCTACTGGCAAACTGATTTCGACGTTTGGAGATCACTAAAGATTTCAATAGCATGGTTTAGCTATCTGCCCTGTGCAGCTCAAGTGAAATTTATCAAGCAATGTTTTGGGAAATCTGGTTTCTCCCTTTATAGGGACATGTGATATTATGTGCTTCAGGCTTTTTGATTTATTGAGCTTGGTTGCTGAACTAGTAGGAATGTTTCTGGCGGTTTTGTGGGTTAAATTCACATTTTGGTGGATAATTCAGATTTTCGTGTTCCTTCTGCCAATCGGGAGGTGAAACTATAAGTTTCTTCCATGACAACGAGCATGGAACTAAATTTAAAGCCTTGCTCGGTTGTTTCAAGTCACCACAAATACTAAAAGCACTATTCCATTGTTACCCTCTTTGTACTTTAGAATGAGAAATTAAGTACTGAGGATACTATTAGTGTATGATTGATTTTCTTCTTCTTTCTACTTGCCTTAACCAAATCATCTTTCTTAAGGTTTCTTTACTCTCTCTAACCAGGAATTAATTTCTTCTCCTTTATCCTAAAGTACTTCCAAATCAAACAAGAAGTTGAAAGAAATTCATGTAAAAGCCTAAACAAATCCTCTGTGTCCCTAACTTGTCCTTCAAATTATATCTCAGTGATTATAATTAGAAATCAAGTTGTAACACTTCATTTTAGTTAAGTTGTGGGCTAATAAATAAGCTTGATAAAATTAGATGAGTGAACTAAGTTAAACATTTTGGACTGGTGGTTGAACTTGACAAGTTGATGGCTCATTTCTCTTATCTAAGCTAGTTGTAAAAATTACTATTAGTGCAGAGTATTATTCTCATGCATGGTTAGGTGTTGGAAAGGGCTACTTGGTGTAGCCACCATTAAGCCTCCAAATTGTTATGTTGGTTGAAGGTTATGAGTTGACCGAAACGTCAAGGCTCAAACAGGGGATTGGTAAATGAGTTAGTTCTCTTATTTGAGCAGATACCGTTTCTGAACTTTTGATATGAAATCTGTAAGGTAAATAATTGGTAAATGGCTAATTTCCATCATTGTCATCATTATATCAACCGATCATAAGAAAGTGCCACAGTTTGCTGCTTTTATCCATTTTGGCATTATTCTTGTGCTATTCGCATAATCTTCATTGTGTTACCTTGCAAGGCTGGGCGAGAGGTATCCATAATATACGAGGCAGTTCCAACCATGGTGATAGCAATTTCTTCAACCTTCTCACTCACCGCCCACTTCCTTCGGCGCATACCTCCCGTATCTTTCTATTGTGATCCTGCTATTTCAACACCAAAAATACTCTTCAAATCTTCAGCAGCTTTACCCCTCTCCAGTCATCGAATGAGCCAGACCTTGCTGTGCCTCTCCGTCCATTCCGTCGAGCTTCAGAGCAATGATGATTGCTTGAAACAAAGAAACATTCACAAGAGGAGGCTCAGCGGAGTAGTGCAAGCCACAGAAGTGTCCCAATCTGGCTCCATTGACGCCCCGGTGATGCAGGTCATGGAGAAGAAGATCAAGGAGCAACTAAATGCAGATGTTGTCGTCGTGAAGGATGCCTATGGAGATGGACGACATGTAAGCATCAATGTTGTCTCAAAGGCATTTGAAGGACAGTCCTCCTTGAACAGGCAGAGGATGGTGTACAAAGCCATATGGGAGGAGCTTCAGAGCACTGTCCATGCTGTTGATCAAATGACCACAAAAACTCCTACTGA
Source organism: Zingiber zerumbet (assembly GCA_037833815.1). Classification (NCBI taxonomy): domain Eukaryota; kingdom Viridiplantae; phylum Streptophyta; class Magnoliopsida; order Zingiberales; family Zingiberaceae; genus Zingiber; species Zingiber zerumbet. The sequence goes on from JBBMJZ010347513.1 coordinate 9,724, forward strand.
AGTTGTTGCAGAAAACTGAAACTTAGAGCAGTCTATAGACCAGATGAACAATTTAAAAGCTTTTTTAGGTTATATTTCAAGCTGTGTGACATTATAATGAAATGCCCAACAATTTTTTCATCCTAACAGAATGAGTGGCGTTATTTAATTTGCTGGTTCCACTGTTAAAAGCTGTGTGCATGATTTTTGGAACTAATTTTTAAAATTGCCATTTTTAACCGTAACTATACAGCCAGATTAAAGGAAACCTTTACGTCTGATTTTAAAAGGGATTCATCTGTATTTTGGTTGGCCAATAGCTAAAACCCCACTTTCTTATGATTACAAGTTCAGTTTTTTACGATTTAACAATAATTGTATAGAGGTATTTTCTTTTTAACTTATTTTTCAAAAGCTCTTTAACTTTTAGAATTATTAAAATATATTTGCAGTTCTCAAATTATCATCATTTTATGTTTGGATCAATAATATCATTTCTGGGCAGAATAATAGATGATTAAACACTTTTAATCAATAATATCATTCCTCGGTGTAATAATAGGAGGGATGATAATAATTGTCGGTGTAATAATAGAATTCTATATCATGAGTTTTTATATACTAATAATATAATATCTTCTGTAGTATTTAGAGAAACTTATCATCCCTAAATAACGGTACAGTACACATCAATAATCATCCTTCCCTTCAATTAAATAATAGTGTTAGTAGTTAAACCTATATAGAGCATTTTAGTATTCTAAAAAATTTAGAGATATTTTAATAGCTTTAAAATTGAAAGGGCCTTAGAAAAACAAGAAGCCACAGAAAATTTTAAGTAGTTGCAAAGTAAATATCTCGAATGCGAAGGATATACAGGTCAACTTCTCTCTGCGATATGATGAGCTCTGTCAAGTAAACGATTGCTTTCCTCTTTTTCTTCTCGTAGAGGAGAAACTACACGAGTAGGAGAGGGTGGTTCGCTCCCTCTCCGTCGATCTCTAGAAGTAGCTAGGATTTTCAAGGTATTACTTCCGCAAATCCTACCAGATCCAGATTTCGTTTTCGTGCTTCGAGTCGGGGTGAGTTCCCAGTGCGAATCTTGTTACCCTACTTGTTATTTGTTTGAACAAATCTCCATCTGCAAGCTTGAACTTAGTCTAGATCTGGACTCTCTCAGTCGGAATTCACTAAAATACATTGTCTTTCGTTTGTTCCGTTCGTTTCCTGTTTTCTAGATTTGTTGTTGAGGTTAGACAGTGGTATCGATTTTCTAGTCGGCGAAACCAACTTTATTAGATTGGATTATTGTGTTTAGGTTTTAGAAGGTAATTTTCATGAGATTATTTGCATCTTAATGCGAATCTTGGCCCAACCTGTCGTTTGTTGGCACCAATATCGATCTTTGAAATTGGACTTAGTTGAGATCTGGGCTTTCTCAGTTGGAATTTCACTGTAAATGGTTATCTCCTCTTGTTCGTTTCGCTTGTTTCCTGTTGTTTAAATTGTCTGTTCAAAGAGGTTAGGCAGTGGGTGTCGATTTTCTTGTATGTATAGCCAGCTTTTTTGATCTCGAATTCATGTGTTTCAGCTTTAGAAGGTGATTTCCGGACATTATTTGAATCGTTGTGCTTGTTTCCCTACTGGTTGTTTTGTTCCATCTGCGAGCAGATTAAGATTGGAATTAGTCAAGATCTAGATTTTCTTAGTTGGAATTTCACTAAAACAAATTCTCTTCTCTTATTTGTTTTGTTCGTTTTTGTTGCTTAATTTTGTTGTTGAACGCAGTTAGACAGTGGACTCGGTTTCCAATTCTGTAACTAACACCTTGAGGTTATATATATATTTCAATTTTAGAAGGTGGTTTGGGGAGCATTATTGCATCTGTTATTAGAATTATCACTGTCTTAGATAGTGTGTCACGGGTTGTCTCATAGATGGTTCTTGTTGATGATTTGTGATGTTTAAACCAGAAAAATCTTCTTACCACGAAAATTTTCTTGGGTGTTGATATCCACATGTCAATAACAACTTTGATTCTTATGCATAAGCTCTGCTGTTTGGAGAGCATTATAAAGATGAAGATGACTAGCTGATGATTGTGTTGTGTAGTTAGACTGTTCATCACAATTAGATAATATGACTTGCTTTACTTTCATATACACTAAGGTTTGTTAATATATGGACAGATTGTTTGTTCTCCTTTGTTTTTGCTGGCTTGTTGTGTAGCTAGATTGATCATCACCTTTAAATAACATGAATTATTTTTTCTTCTTTAAATTATTAGGTTTGTCAAAGATGGATAGCCTCTGGAAATTGGGAGATGAATTCCGAGGTCAAACAAAAAATTCAGAGGATTATCAATGGTCTGTTATGACCTCCAAGCTGGCTGAACTGACAAGGTCAAAAGTTGGCCGCCAAAATAATTTGGACTACCCAAAAAATGTTATTGAAGCTAAAGCATACAACAAGGTTGAGTACCATGAGGATAACAAACTCGATAGCATCAATCTTGGACTTATGAATCTGGATCTGAAGATAAATGATGCTTCTGTGAAGAGTCTCTTCCATGGTGCTTATAGCATGAGCAATGCGTACCAGAAAAACAATGCTAACGAGATCAATAGCTTCAAGTTGGACTGTATTAACAAGTATGCTAAGAACTCTGCCAACAAAGAAGTCAACTACAATAAGAATGATACTAACACTTACAACAACATCAATGGCAACAGCAACTGCAACAACAATGCTATTGTTGACAAGAGGTTTAAGACATTACCCTCAACAGAGATGCTCCCAAGAAATGAAATTCTTGGTGGTTATATCTTTGTTTGCAACAATGATACTATGCAAGAAGATCTCAAACGACAACTTTTCGGTATGATCTTTTAGCTTTGAATCTTTAATCAATTTGTGAATCTTGGTTGTGATCTGACTTTTGCAATTATTTTGCATTTTGACATAGCTAAAGTATTGTTTGCTTGATGACACATCCAGCTATAATTAACGAATTAATCAGGATACAACCCTAGGTAGCCACCCTCTATTTATATATGAATAGTATTAATCATATGAAACATTACAAGTAGACCCCAATAATTTTACATATTCACATAAGGCACGTTATCTTCTGCATGTTATTTATTTTACTTGGAATTTAGACCCATGACATGTATATTTAATTTATGCTATCTGTTACTTGTGAATATCACATGGAAAGTTTTTTTTTATTTGCCTGTTTAGACTGATTGCATATCTAGTGTCATGTCATTCTGGATTTTTTTTTTTTGCTTACTGTAAAACCTGTCAGTCAATTTATCTCTTTTGGGATAAATATATCCTGCATAATCTTATTATTTTGAAATAAGATCAAGTCTGTACCACTGGCATTTCGGTTTTCGAGTACAAGATTACAATGCGATTCCAGGTCATAGTGAACTGCTTTTTATTTCTTTTTTGTCTTGCTATATTTTTCCAATTGTTATAAGATATTTCCTAATCTGTATGTCAAATTAAAATACTGTGCGCCCATATATGCAACTAGAATAATTCTATCTTTTCCAGTCATTTACTTCGCTTACTTAGTAAATATCTTACACGAAATCCTTGATTGCTACTTGTGTATAAAGGCATGGTTCATTCTAGTTAGAGGTAGCTTAGAATCTAGACAGCATGTGTAGCACTAAATGATTCTCTGTGGCAATTGTAATTGTCAAATGTTTAACTTATATGATCATTAGCTTTCTACGAGAGACCGCTACTTTTAGTTTTGTGTTCCTTCCCTCAGCTAACATTCTGCATATTTGTTAATCTGTATGCCATAAACATCTTTTTAGGTTTTGATGTAATTGATTCCTTTAGAAGGTCTTACAATAAATTTCATCATTGTTTGGCCAATTGCTTTACATTTTACTAACATAATGGTGATATATAGACCGTGTATGAGTGAACTGAAGTACTGATCACCGCCAAAATGTCAAAACCATTGGACTACAATTTCAATCAATTCTTTACTTTGGTTTGCACCATCATCTTTTTCTTTTCTCATTGTCATTGGTTACTATCCTTTTTCTTTCTATTGCTCCTAAATGTTTAGATCAATGACCAGTAAATACCCATCCCATCAAGTAGCTGTAAATGCTTTTATCTACTATCCAAGTGTGAATGTTTCTTGTCTGTTAACTTTTAGTTACTTTTACATTTGTGTAGCCACTTCATAATGGGCAATTTATGCTTCCATTAAGTTATAAAAATTTCAGCTTTTTGAAATTTCACTTGCAGGATTACCTCCTAGATATCGTGACTCAGTCCGTGCCATTACTCCAGGATTGCCACTCTTTCTCTACAATTATACCACTCACCAATTGCACGGGATATTTGAGGTTTGCATATTTTCAAATAATTGCCTTCAGTATTGAAGATGTCTTTAGGTGTATACTGCAAGTTTTATCGCTTGTGGCAGAAGCAATGCAGCAGTCAATATAGGGTGTACCATAAACCTAGTATTTCAGGGTTTAGGGTTTAGGGTTTAGGGTTTATTTGAGGTTTGCATATTTTCAAATAATTACCTTCAGTATTGAAGATGTCTTTAGGTGATTACTGCAAGTTCTATCGCCTGTGGCAGAAGCAATGCAGCAGCCAATATAGGGTGTACCATAAACCTAGTGTTTTATTTCTTAAAGGCATACTATCTTATGGAGGTGATGTGGGTGAACCTCCATCATCAGCAGCCCCACTTCCACCCAGACCTTCCTCTTTATCTCCACTTAAGCGCAAACCTTCGCCATAAACTTCACAGCAGTCCTAGATATACCACCATTTCACCTTATCTCAAACCCCAATCTAGACTCACCAAATCCAACACATCTCTGACGAACAGTTAATAACTTGGCCAAATTACATCTACCCTGGGAGCCTTACCTTCTTAGAATGAACTCAAGCCCCTCACATTCTCTCCTCATCTGCTGCTCTCCACCTTTAGCCTTATGTAGCTAGCCATCTCAAAACTAAGCCCGATTAGCAGACTCCTATTTGTCGTGATTTGATTGCATCAGGATGTTTTAGTAAGAATATTTCAGTCAAATCATGGTCATGTTTGCTTCATGTCTTTTTTCTATCTACTTATAGGCTGTGAGTTTTGGGGGCTCTAACATTGATCCAACAGCTTGGGAAGACAAAAAGTGCAAAGGCGTTTCCAGGTTTCCTGCACAGGTAAAATAATGATCTGAGACTTACCTAATGAAAGTATCCATTTTCCCTTGCATCGTATTCTACATTAAAATTCTCTATTGATGAAAATTATTAGGTGAGGATTCGTGTTAGAAAGCTTTGTAAGGCTCTTGAAGAAGATGCATTTCGGCCAGTTTTATATCACTATGATGGCCCAAAGTTTCGCCTTGAACTCTCTATATCTGAGGTAATAAGTTGATTCACTTGATTATGCTTTCATTATTTGCTGATATTTCTTCTTTCCCTTCTTTGTTATACTAGAAGTGATTTTGTTTGTCGAAGAAATTTATGATGTATTTGGTTCGTAGGAATAGTTCTTTTATTTCCTATAAATTTCCATAGATTTTTTTTTCTTTTGAAGAAATGAATTCGAATACCAATTCCTATGAAATTGTGATTTCCTATTTATAAGGAATGGCTAATTAGACTAGTTGGTCAGGACTGATATAGACAGTTGGGCAGACAGACCATATACCAGTGACCCAAGCGGGTTGGTTGGGTAGGTGAGCTAAACGCAGAGTTAGAAAGTTGGATGCTGCTATTGTCATCAAAATTCTAACTGATGTGAATGAACGATTAATTTAAAATGTGACGTGGAGAGAACAATGTATTCCTATGTACCATATACTAGCAACTTACCAGTAAAAGAAACCTTTGCCACTATGAAATAAGGCAGTGTACGTTGTACGTTATTGCTATTTGCTAAATCAATGAATACTGATTTGTATTTCTCTCCTATTCTTGTGATCAGACTTTGCAGCTGTTGGACTTGTGTGAGAAAGAGGGGCATATAAGGCTCTAGCTAGCACAATCTGTTCGAAGCAGAAATCTCAAAAATTGAGGTGCGTAAGACATCATTGTGTTTCTATGCCTTCAGTATAAGCAGTAATATAGGTTATTCTACTGTGTGATTTGCTCCTCCATGCCATCCATTCCGGTGCGCTGTGGTTCATGAAGATAGAAGGATGCCTAAGGCCACCCAGGTACAAAGGAGGTTTAGTATGTATTATGTGCTTGTTTGTAAGAAATAAGGGGTACCATTAATAGATGTGCACCAACGATGATGAATTCCCAGAAGAATCTGGGACGAACGTATATTCTGTGGTTGCTTTGTTCTTCCCTTGTTGCGTATCGGTGGTCTGTTTTGCCACGTTTCGTCTTAGTTTGGTTGCACTTAATGCAAAATGCCGTATGTTTATTGCTATTTTTTACCCTTCAAAAATTCAACTAGTTCTGTTTTCTAATTTCTTACCTGCTACGCTGAGACAGCCCTGCGCAATCATGGCCTAGTTATTATTAACATTGGCCTTGCAGATTGTACCTAGAAACAGCTGAATATTTTCAGACGTGTGATGGGTCCATCAAAATGGATTGACCCATAAAATAGCCCATCCTCCTGTTCTCAAATTAATGGGTCGCATTAATAAACTTGTAGACAAATCACGTTTAATTTAGTCGCCATCAATTAAAAGTACCTGGCCATTTACGGCTCATTAGTGACATAATTGAGCTGTTATCAGACTCATTAAAGAAAACATTCGTCTGGCAATCGTCCATTTTGAACTTTAGGCCCCAATAGGGCCAATTAGTGGGGCTAAAGGTAGACCTGACTACGGTTTAGAATTGACGGTTCGGAATTGCCGGTTTGATAGTTCTAGACAGGTCGATCCTCAACCTTAGCCGCCTAAGATAGTTATAGTTTATGGTTCGGAGCTGCCGGTTCATTGTTCACCATGGTTTAAGATTATTATATTAAAAAAATTAAAAATTATAAATTGTAAATTAAAATTTATTAGAAAAAAAAGACTTGTACTTATTTTACATTTTTATTCTTTTATATTGTCATTCACTTTCATTTCCCGTTCATGTTGTATTTGTTCCTTCAGTATCTTCAACTTTGTCATTTGAAAGTTGCATTCCTTGGATTCTTTTCTCTGCTTTGATCCAATCGTCTAGTAATGCTTAGGCTTCCAATAAGATATCGAAAATTTCTTTGGCAATCACGGAGAGGACGGGAAAGCTTTGAGCCTTATGTGATCACCACTTTAAGATATCGAAATTTTTGTTATCTGCTTCATTAAAATCAAAAGAAGTCATAAAATAATTCTCAAGTTCCTATGTGGAACTTGAGGATTCTTATGGAGGTTTTGTCCGTTCTTTTAATAAAAGTTGTGCTTTTGTAAGTTTTAAATTACTATTAATAGTTTGTTGTATTTTATAAATATTAATTTGTGTTTCATATTTTACATAATATTGATTATAAATATCATATAAATAAATTCTAACATTATATATAATATTAATTGGATCAGGA
>JBBMJZ010347722.1:0-17239 GCA_037833815.1 Zingiber zerumbet
ATGGTTGCTTGTTTCAACGCATTGTAATCTTATTCGTCTCATGCTCACGTCCTGAGGGGATCAATCTTAGATCCCCCTTTGATTTTTAGTTTGTAACATCATCTTTGTGTTGAAAGAAACGTGAATCAGAGTACTTCAAATCATTTGGTGTCTAATAAATTAGAGGATCTTAGTTTTCAGTGATTTCGTATTATTTCGGTTCCACGTAAATAAATAAACATCAGATAGGATTTTATTATGCTTTTCTATTTATATTATGTTGCTTTCTAAAATTCATGCAACAGCTTAAATTTCTGTCTGATATTATACCATGTCAATATAATGTTAGTTTAATTAATATGTACAACAAGAATTTATTATTTCTATAATAGTATCTTGATCTGTGGTTTGATGTCGAGGTCATCGGTTTAGCCCTAAGTAAATTTTTTTATCAGCCATTCAGATAAATTTAAAAAATATAGATGACGGACAACCAAGTAGCATTATGAATGATTCTAATACGGTGTATTAGTGCCTGGGAGACTCCCATCTTACTTTTCATCGCCACATTGTGGCTAAGGTGGGATCCTTTGGTCAGCGCCTCATGGACCAGAGAGCATGATCCATAAAAATTTATTAGTTAATTTGAATGGTTTCTATCTGTTTGGTAGGTAGGATTTATATAAATTAACTAATTAATATCCTGGTCCATCCTCTAAACCGTATTTTATAGTTTAAAAGATCTGTTCTCATCGTGACTATTATTAGTAGGATGAGATTCTAAGACTGCAAAGACTAGACCAGTCCTTTGCATTGGTAGGGGCAACGGTAGAATCATTATCTTCCACCAATATGAGATGAGATCCTCTGTCCCAAAAATACTGTGTCCTCATGTCTCATCGTTGATCGAACGGATTAAATCACATCTCTAAGAATGTAGTGTACGTCATGAGAATATTTAATTCGTGACATGGGGAGACAATAATACCTTTTCCCGGAGCAGACCAGAATTAGTGGCTATTGCAATATAAAAATAATATTGGTCAATTGTTTTTAAAAATAAAAATAGACTCTAGCTGGATGAGATGTTATTTTTGTTTCGATAATAAATAAAAAAAGGAGTTTTGTTTGCTCATATAAATTTAAGGTGCGGAATGAAATTTTCTCAATTTTTTGGCTAAATATTTAATAAAATATCTGTCAAAGGTCATTTGTAATTCCTTTCATCGGCGACGAACGAAAAAGCGCAGAAGGAGAGGATTCGATCTCGCCTCGTCTAGGGTTTCCCGATTGGGATCGGAGATGAAGATCACTGCCCTCCTCGTGCTGAAAAACTCCGGTGCCGGCGACACCTCCTCCTCCTCCTCTTCCGGGACGGATCCCGTGGTCCTCGCCAACGCCTCCGACGTCAGCCATTTCGGGTACTTCCAGAGGTCGGCCGCCAAGGAGTTCATCCTCTTCGTCTCCCGCACCGTCGCCAAGCGCACGCCCGCCGGCCAGCGCCAGTCCGTCCAGCACGAAGGTCCTTTTTGACGCCGCGAAATTCAGCTTTTTCTTCGATCGTACCCGGTGTATTTTGTGTATCGTTTCTCCAATTTGAGAAATTGGTGGCGGATGATGCGCAGTTTCTTCTTCATTCGACTAAATTTGCACTTTTTTATTTTATGCAATTTGTCAATTCCGCGTCTTGTGAAAAAAGGGGTCATCTTTAAGTTACCAGTATGGCATCAAACTAATCTAAAGACTCCATGATTGGGTAAATTTTGGGTTTTCTGGATTTTACTAACGACGTGTCTTGTGTAAAACCAAAAGTTGTCTATATAAGTTCTCAACGTGGCATCAAACCAATCATAATATTCGCCATGAATTGGGTAATTGTGAGGTTTCAGAATTCGAATAGCATACTGCAGTTTTCATTTTTCTCTGCCAAGGTAGATTTCTTCAGTTTTATTATGGCTAATAGTTAATCTCCTTCTTTCTTTGATGGTTTTCAGAGTACAAGGTGCACTCTTATAACCGAAATGGCCTTTGCGCTTTGGCTTTTATGGATGATCATTATCCAGTGCGAAGTGCATTTTCTCTCTTAAACACGGTAATTACATTTTTTTTTCTGGCATATGATGCATTTGCTTCTACCTACAACAATGGTCATCTTAGACCACGCATATGTTACTGTAAAAAATTTAGTTAACTTCAACTTGTTCCTCGCTTGAATCAGTTCAACTTAAGTTGTCTCGTTTCAGGCTTATGCACATATTTAGGTTCTCCTTATGGGAGCTTTAATGTGTAAATTTGCACTCAATGTACACTTCTTGTCCCCTCAAAAGTAACAATTCTGACAAGTTTCCTTTTCTATTCTCTGCTCCCAGTTCCATTTTCATGTATCCATCATTTACAAGTATGCTTGAAGGACATTGAAATGAGCGTGTACTATAAGAGAATGGGCAGTCTGAGTAACCCAGTCACCTTTATTTTTAGTTTCATATTAGGTTCACCCATTACTCCCAATGATAATACCAAACACTTCTTTTGTAAGATGTACCCTCTTACATAGAAAGGCATATTGATGTAGGTAAAGGTTTGATGGAAACGTTGTGGAGCTTCTAGAGTCTTAAGTGAAGGTTGTGCCACTTATGTTACCACCGCTTGTGATACATAATCTATTTGAGTGTTTGTGAGTCAGGAAACAATACACACAACTTATTTTTGTAAAGATGAGATGCTAAGATAAATAAAAAATATTGTAGTTAGGGAGCAATTGGGTGCAATTTCAGTAGTCAGTAAAATGAATAAAAAATAGAATGCAAATGGTCAAATATGGTCAACAAATTTTGTTGTTACACAAGCTGAGTCAATGAGACACAGAAAACTTTAATTAGAAATAATTTGAAACATTTGAAGATCACTAATTATATGATTTTGCATTGAGTTGCAACGAGGAATAGATCCTTGTTACATTGATTCAAGATTTGATATCCTAACCTTCAATTTATTTTATTCTTGATGCAAGCTAAATCTAGCATTACATAGTCTCAGTTTCAGAAGGTATCTTCTTTTGCTTTTAGAGAAGATCCATAATTTAGAAGGTATCTTCTTTTGCTTTTCTCGACCTTATCATCTGATATGGGACCCTGGGTCTTATGATTGTAAATTGCCTTTGATTCTTGTATTCAAGACTATATTCAATCTTGATAATTACATAATATATTCTGAGAGGCTCTGACATAATATTATTGGTTTCTGATTGTAAGCAATGTTTTGCAGATTATACTTCCTTGTAAAGGGATTTGGAGTTTACACTTCCTTAGGTCTAAGTTTTTCCTAATCATATTTCAGGGTTCAACTTTCTCTATTGTTGGTTTCTATGGGAATATATACTTGGCTATTTCATGTCTTTCAAAACTCTAAATCTGTTTAAGTACTAGATGGAGATCTGAAGACTAATTTTTGTGGGTCCAATGTGTTCTAATCATACTTCAGGATTTGCATCATTTCAATTTGGTTCTTGTGGGTGTTATATCATACTTTCGTTAAACTTGTTATTTCAGTTTTTCTATTTGCATTAGAGTTACATAGTGTTATATGCTCAAGGTACTGGATGAGTATCAGAAAACTTTTGGGGAATCTTGGAGAGTCCAGCAGACTGATTCAACTCAACCATGGCCATTTCTAACTGAAGCATTGACAAAATTTCAGGTTTGTCTTGATTTTAATTGAGGTTTTCCACTGATGTCAGCATTTGGTGTAATTTAACAACTTCAAAAACATGTCATGATGGAAATGCACAAGATATCTCTTTTATTAAAATGATGGCTTTTCTTCGTTCTTTTGTTTGTATTGTCTGATAATGTGATAAATTTTCTTATATATTGCATATCATTTTGATTGAAAATTGTTTTGACACTTTGCCACTCTTATTTCAATCATTATTTTATTAGCTTCAATGAATAACTTTGCTCTTATTTCTCTTACTAGGATCCTGCAGAGGCTGATAAGTTGCTGAAAATTCAGAGGGACCTAGATGAAACTAAGATTATCCTTGTAAGTATATACTGGGTCCCACCCACCCTTTTACAACTCTTTTATGTTTTGGAAACATCCATTTTATTGGTTAAAAGACTAATAAAAAAACAAAGTGAGCTTATGTTTGCTGTTCATTTATCTACTCAACTTATCACAGTAAAAAGGAAAAAATCATCAGTAGAGGAGCCATATATAACTATTTTGGACGCTGTGGCCCTTTTAACCATTCCTTGTTCCCTGCTCAGAACAGCTAAAAATTCCTATGTTTCAGGTTCATTCTTCACCAGATGATAGTATGGGCTGCAGAAATTGTGATTTTATACTGCAAAACATGAATATATAACTTATTTCCCTTCTCATTTGGGCATTACTTGCGAGAATGTTGGATATCCATTTTGTCAATACTTAAATGATTGTACTGCTCATGTCAAATAGTCCATGAAATGTAGGCATTTTCAGTTTGGAAATGTCTTGGAATGTTGCTATTTGATATTAAATCTTTGCCTAGTGATCTTCTGAAACTTCCCATGTGATTGAAATTGAAGCATGCAGCATCTGTCTTGTGTCGAAATTGATGTCTTTTTTTGTATCTCGCAAATATTAAATTAAATTTGTCAAATAAATGGTTTATCTGAGAAAAAAAAACTAGAAAATGTTAACATTCTATTAACGAATGAGAACTTTTAGTGACTTTGAGTAACTTTTACTAATCATTGTCCCTTTCTTGGAAAATCATGCAGCATAAAACTATTGATAGTGTGCTTGCCCGAGGAGAAAGGTTGGATAGCCTAGTGGACAAGAGTTCAGATCTCAGCGCAGCATCTCAAGTAAGCTAGACTCTGCTTCAGTATATAGTAGTTCAATGTAATGGGTGATAACAGTGCATTACATCCTTTCAATACACATGCTAGAGAACAAACTTATAAGAAATCATTAATGTTTGCCTAAAGAATAAGCAACAAACATGAAAAAACTTCGGAGATTCAGTCAATGAAAAGGCCAACAATTAACGAGAGCCAATTCCGGCGATTAAGGTATTATACTTGAAGAAGTTAGTTAACTCTGTATTGGAAAATTGATTGAGAAAAGGCAGGACATATGTAGGTATAATTACATAGAAAGTTTCTAGTGTATTTCTATGATCGTACCCATAACATATTTATATTATAAGTCACATATATAAGTTTTTTAAAGATCTAAATCACCGTTAACATTAGTTATGATATGTAAAAAATAAATAAAAAGATGGGTTTTTTAGTACGTCATATTTTAGCTTAATTATCAACTAGGTTTGCTGACTAACTTTTTGAGCAACAAGCCAATTTGTTACCTTACTTTCCTTGCAAGCAGTGGGTTGAAGCAGTTAATGCCAGCAGTGAAAAGCCCAAGTCACAATCCGTGCATTAAGGTAGCCTAACGTCCTTGGGTAACTTTTTACCTAGTAAAGAGGCATGTAGTTGTGCCATGTTTTTACTCTACATCCAACATACATGCACCTGAGGTGGAAGGGAAGAAGTAGTTGTTTAGCATACGAGAGTATCACTAGATGGCTGAAGCCAAGACTTTCACTTCCATAAGGGCAAGTCGAGGACCCATTATGGGTGTGCTTCTTGTTTATCGATATAATATGAGGAACACTGCCCTTTCTAATTACCGCTTACTGCCAGCATCCATTCTGTCCAAAATTTAACACCCAATGGACATTCTACCTTTAACAATTTTGCTTTGTTATGCCTAATTGGTGATTATGTTTTCGATCCAATCTTTATACCATTTCAGTGTAATGAAATCAATATAAGAGCAGAACCAATCATTCAACATGCAAGTTTTTTCATTTCTGTTTTCCTGTCGTTCCATTTGACACTATGCAGAGTAGTTTTAAGCCTAACACCTTGCACTGATTTTTTTTTTGGTTTGATCCTATTGTATTTGTTTTTGCGAAGATGTTCTACAAACAAGCCAAGAAAACCAATCAATGCTGCACCATGCTGTGACATTGCCAGAGGAGAAATCTGGGTATCAAATTTCATTGTGTGCGCATTCTCTGTTTGGATAGTAGTTTACATAAATACGGTTCCATCAAACATTTCAAATATACCATCCCCGACGTTGAAGTGATTGCTCTTTCACTGCCCTGCCAATTATAACATCTTCTTTGTCTCACTTAATTACTCCATACTTTTTGTGGTGTTTGTAGCACATTATTAATCTGATGCAAGTAATGTTGGTGATCTTGCGGATCACTACATGGTAACGTGATTACTTATTCATTTCTCTATCTCATTCACTTGGTCTGTACCCTTTTGCATGGTTTATATCTGTAACGCTTCTTCAAGGTTAATAATGTTTTTACGACTGGAGTGGATCTGTCGGTGCAAATGGTCGATTTGTGTTCTGGTTAGTTTGAGAAATTTTGATGGGACTGGAACTCCACCACAAGAGCGTGTATTATAATTGAACCGTGTGCGCTTCTCGATTTATTTTGGTAGCCGGTTGAAAATTTTCGTAGGACCAGACCTGTCATCTCCAGAGATAGTTAATGAACTAATTGGGATTATCATGTTTTGTGTATTATAATTAAAAACTCACGGTATAGCCGAGCCGATAATCACGGGACAAATTTCCAATGTGTGTAAAATTGAAACTTTAGTAAATATATATAACTAACTATAAAAGTTTAAAAGATCTAAAGAAACAAAAAACCGCAATAAACTCAGAAATCAGAAGAACTCAATTTGAGCCATATCGAACTTCCCCTCAAGGGTCGTGTATTATAATTTCTCTAGGTCGAGAAATTATAAAACACGTTAGCGAGTTAGTCCACATGTGATAAACTTGTATCAATGTATTCTAATGTCTCCTTTTGTTAATCTTGAAGTTTCGTACGAATGCCAAGTGGGAATCTCATTTAAAATAATAATATACAACAATGAATTAATTTTAATTTAAAATATCAATTTCAACTTAACATTTTGAAATGGCACTTAGACAATTTAAAATAACATTTACATGCAAATAAAATCTTATAGGTAAATTGAAATTCAACCATCATTACATTTAACATACTATATATATGCACTTTTTTAGGGGGTAGTTTTCAAATGCAGGATAGATCTATTAGCGACCTGAGTGATTTACCCAATCGCGATATTGAGGACATCTACATGTCAGTAGCAAATGGACGGTGCAGATTGCAAATAAGATAGCTATTCGTTATATTAGAAGCAACAGACAACTATCTACTGTAAACAAAATAAGGCACCACCCATAGTCCCATACTATACTCTCCATATATAACCAAATTATTACTAAGTTAAGGATGCCTAATCCAGGGACCATGAATCTCTTGCTTGCTGCAACATGACTACATGAGATGGCTCAACTTCCACAAGAAATGCATTCTTCACGGTTTTCTAAAGCACATGCAATTTCATCGCCTTTCTGGACTGGCTCAGTTTTCTGCAGTAGAAACCCACGGAAAGCCCACAGAAGATTGTGAGCAACAATACAAAAGTCGAAACTTTGAACAAAATCAAATGACTTTTTACCCCAAGTGCAGAAGTGTCGACAGTGAACTTGATTGCGTCGGCAGCTGCTCGCGAACGAAGATAGTACATCCCAGTCTTTAGTCCCTTTCAAGCCACAATTCAAAAAAAAAGAAGCTTCAGCACGCATATGACAGTGAAGATACAGTAGTTGAATCTTCCTTTTTAGTTGCAGACCTTAGACCAAGCGTAGAAATGCAGTGAAGTTAGTTTCCCGAAGTTAGGTTGATCCATATGAATGTTGAGGCTTTGGCTCTGATCAATGTAGCACCCGCGATCGATTGCCATGTCAACCAATGTCCTTTGCTTGATTTCCCACACAGTTCTAGCACCAGAAAGGCAGTAGCATAAGTACTCAGAATAAGTAAATCCTAGACATCAGTGATGGAAATGGGTGAACCATACTTGTAAACTGCTTTTAAATCATCTGGAATCTCTTGAATGTTAAGAACTGAACCATTTTGATTGATGATCTTATTCTTTAAATCCAGTGACCAAAGACCCTTTGCGGTCAAGTCATGTAATAGATGCTTGTTGACCACAACAAATTCTCCACTGCAAAAACAAGTGAAGATTCAAGAGAATTAATTGAAATTTTTTTAATCTCTTCAACCAGAGAATGTTTGGATCATCCAGGTAAATTTAAGAATACCTCAGAACTCTGCGATTGTAAATATTAGATGTGTAGGGTTCAAAACATTCATTGTTGCCAAGAATCTGACTGGTTGAAGCAGTAGGCATAGGAGCAACAAGAAGGGAGTTTCTGATTCCATGCTTCGATATCATTTCCCTTAAAGCTGTCCAATCCCATCGATCCGATGGAACTACATTCCACATGTTGGGTTGAAGGATTCCCTGCAGACAATTGTAAATGTTAGAGAAATATGCAATTATAAAAAGGAAACAAAACATAAGTCGCCGAGTGTTCTATAGCAGATAATGATGAACAAACCTGAGTAAAAGAAGGGAACTACAAGGACATGTACACACTTGGATTAGCCAATTTTTTTGTGTTCTTAACAAAATGTGTAAGACAAGTTGCAATATTCAGTAGAAGGAAAGGCATGAACCTTGCTTACTGGACTCCCTTGATAAGTCTCATAGGGGCCTTCCTTGACTGAAATTTCTGAAGAAGCCTTCAAAGCGTGATAGTATATAGTCTCAAATATATCCTTGTTCAACTGTCGAGCCTGGAAGAGCAATGAACTATAGTTGCCAAATGCACACTGCAAATCCATAACCCATAAAACTGAATGATCTTAGCAATTACCTCAGGTGACTCAAAAGGCATGCCCAGTAAGATAAAAGTGTCGGCTAAACCCTGAACCCCGATACCAATTGGTCTATGCTGTAGATTTGATCTCTTTGCAGTTTCCACTGGGTAGTAATTAACATCAATAACTTTGTTGAGATTTGCTGTCACAATTGCAGTAACCTGTAAGATAAAGTATATAATTAAATTCAAAGTCAGTAGATTTTGTTTAAAAACTTACAACTGACCTCAGCAAGCTTGTCAAAATCAAAGTGTCTGTTATTTGATCCAATGCTACCAACCAGTTTGGATGGATGAGACTCGGATGAGACATCCTGGAAGAATTTAGTAAAAATGAGAACTCGACAAGAGAATCAAATTTAATGCAGGATATATACCACAAGCAAAACATCAAAATACCATACTTTCTCCTTCACAAACCGTGGCAAGGCGATAGATGCCAAGTTGCACACAGCAGTTTCAGTTGGGCTTGTGAACTCAATGATTTCGGTACATAAGTTTGAGGATTTGATTGTTCCCAGATTCTGTTGATTGCTCTTTCGGTTGCAAGTATCCTAAGGATGCACACAAATGCCAAATGAACTGCCAGTAAAACAAATTGCTTTTATGATAGTGAATAATACCAATTAGTACCTTAAAAAGCATATATGGTGTTCCAGTTTCTATCTGCGATTTCAAGATTTCAAACCAAAGGTTTTGTGCTGCAACAACTTTCCTGGCCTTGCCCTAAAATTACATTAAGTGCAACCAGCAATAAACATAAGTGATATCGACATTTCAAAACTTGAGTTTTCTTAAAAAATTCTACCTCTCTCTCATACTTTGTGTAGAGATTTTCAAACTCATTGCCCCAACAGTCAGCTAATCCAGGAGCTTCACTGGGGCAAAACAAAGACCACTGGTCATTACTCTTTACCCTCTCCATAAAAAGGTCAGGAATCCATAAGGCATAAAACAGATCCCTGGCTCTGTGTTCTTCCTGAAAATTAGTAAAATAATAAGTGCTAAACGATAAGCAATATATGAAATGTTACAGACAAAAAACAATTTTCATCAAGTAATTAACTAAGTGTACAATCAGTATTAGTCTTTCCTTCACAAAAAGAAATAGTTAATAAAAAGTTGATGATTGGCAAGACCAAATTTATTGCACAGAATTCATTCAAGCTAGAGCTGGAGAATGGGGACTCTTCATCAAATGCGATCAAATTAATTAGATGGATGTTCCTAGTTGCAATATTCATATAAAGTTTCTGTGTCATTGCAACATAGTTTGTGGTTATATAAGACATAAGTGTTTTGAAGAACTAAAAAACAACTCAGAACAATGGAACATTCAACATACAAAATAAACACATAAAAATGACATACCTTTCCATGATTCTTCCTCAAATCAAGGAATTCATATAAATCAGCATGCCAAGGTTCCAAATACACAGCAAATGCACCTAAAATTCAGTAATATATGTGCACTTATCTACAGTCATAAATCATATATAAGTGCTGAGAATAAATCATAGTCGCATTACCTTTTCTTTTGCCTCCCCCTTGATCAACATAACGGGCAGTATCATTGAACACTCTCAACATTGGAATGAGGCCATTAGATGTCCCATTTGTTCCGCGGATATAAGATCCAGTAGCACGAATATTATGAATGGAAATGCCAATTCCTCCAGCTGACTTGCTTATGACAGCACACTCTTTCAAAGTTTCATAGATTCCCTCAATGCTGTCTTCTTTCATGCAAACCAAGAAGCAGCTACTTAGCTGTCAAAATCATTCACCAGCATAAACAAACATATTGCCAAAAGTAACTAGAACATAGAATGTGATTAAAATCCAATACTTGAGGCTTTGGAGTGCCAGCATTGAACAAGGTAGGAGAAGCATGGGTAAACCAACGTTGGGACATCAAGTGGTAGGTCCTGATAGCAGAGTCAATATCATCCTTGTGAATTCCAACAGAAACTCTCATGAGCATGTGCTGAGGCCTCTCCACTACCTTACCAGAAACTCTTAGGAGATATGATCTCTCAAGAGTTTTAAATCCAAAATAATCATAGTCAAAGTCCCGGTCATAAATAATCTCGTTATCCAGTCGCTCAGCATTCTGTAAGTGATGCAACAAGAAGAAATTGTGAAGCAAGCAAGGATTGAAAGTGAACTAAGTATTTGTAATATTTTAACAAACTTCAAACTTGAAGTAATAATGTTTGTCCAATAACCAAATGATTCTCAAAGTAAATATTTGCTCTTATCAGAAAGAAAACATCTTTGCAGTGCTCTAAAAAGAATTAAATGATGCTTTAGGGTAAACATTTTTTTTAATCTGAAAAAAAAACTAATTAGAGACTCCCTATTCTCTTCTATTAGTTATGTTACTAAAAGCTAATTTTATTATTTGAATAAACATAAACAATGTATCAAGGAAACAACCTATAGTGACAGCAATTTTTCAGTCATGAGAAATCATAGCAAGAATAAGGTTCTTAAAAGACAACTCACTTTGATGACGATCTGAAAAATGTCATCAGCAATCAAAGGTGCCTCCTGGCCAGACCTCTCGTTGACGTGATTATACATCACCTTGATCCTGAATTAACAACCATCAAGATTCCACAATCCTAAATTGCAATAACCAAGTGAAAGAAAGAGTAGCATGAAAACGGAGAAAATTGTTACGTCTCTGAGAAGGATTCCAGCGTATTTTTGTGGAGATTTGACACCGCAATCCTGGCAGCAAGCTTACAAAAGAAAGAAAGAAAGACAGAAAGAAAGAAAGAAAGAAAGAAAGAAAAAACAAAAGATCAGGCAACGACTGAATGACGGATCGAGGGGCAGAAAGCCTTAAACATACCAGCGCGTAGTCAGGGTGGCTAGCGGTCATGCCGGCTGCCGTCTCCGCTGCGAGTTCGTCGAGCTGGCTAGTGGAGACGCCCATGTAGACGCCGGCGCAAACCTTCTGCGCGACCAGCACCGGGTCGCAGTGCTCCTGGCTGAGGCCGTAGCTCAGCCTCTGGAGCCGCACCGTGACCTTGTCGAAGCGAACCGGCTCTCGCCGGCCGTCCCGCTTCACAACGTACATCTCGATCGGGAAATTCGTCGAGCAGGTGGAGGGGATCGGCTCGGGAGTCGGGAGCGGGGCTTTGGGCGGAAAAAGAATGAGAGCGAGCGAGCGATCGATCGATTGGGCGGAGAAAGAAGCGAACCCAACTGGCGCTTGCCCGATTTCGAATTTGAATCGTCTTCCTTGGAAAGGAAGCAATCGATCTCTCCCCACTTTTATCAGGGCTCAAACTCTCGAGAATTGGCGTCCGCAGCAATCCATTTATTATTATACAACTGTTTTGGCGCCTTTCTTCCAACGTTGGCTGACGAGCTGGGCATGCTATCGGGTCGGATCCTCTTAAATAAACCCGATCCATAGCTGCGGTGGCCCCAAGCATTCCCAATGCATCAGTAGGTTTGCGAAATTGCGAATAAGCAAAACCGCTGTATTTAAATTTATTTATTTATTTAATTATCTATGAAAAAACTTATGGAATATGATTCATTGGGAATAAGCAAACCCACTGTATTTTTTTCCCTTTATTATGTATTTTTCTCTTTAATTGTATTGGCGGAATAGATTGGTCAAACAGGCATGTAAAGCTTGTTTAGAGAACAAGTTGAACCTGGAAGTGTTTGCATACAACTATGTCGGCCAACTTAGGCACCCTTATATCTAGGTGGAATTAAACTGTCTTAAACATCGATTAATCGATTGAATCATCTAGTCGTCATAGAAATATTATAAAATTTTCATAATTTTTATTAGTTTAAATTTTTAAATTTAAAGTTTAATTTAAAAAATGAAAACTGAAATGTAATTTGTTTTTTGTTAGGCTTAAATTTTATAAACTCTAAACTTTGGGCTAATAAGAAAATCAATTTATTAGCTTGCTCTAGTAGCTAGTATTATCTGAGTAACCAAAGCTAGAGAAATCAGAGAGAATGAGGAAGCCATATTTTGAAGAAACTAGAAAGTTAAATGACAGGAAAAAATAATTTAAAGACAAATTTATTTTCTAATATTTTCTCAACTGAGCGACTTAGAAGTGATTCAATTGAAGATTGATCAAAGTCTCATCCTTTAAAAATATCATTTTATTACACACCCATAATATTTATTAAAGTTGAAAGGTAATTTTAATTTTCCTTCACTTATATATATATATATATATATATATATATATATATGAAAAGAAAATACAAAAAGATAATATATATATTTTTTAGTTGATAATATTGGAGTTTGAGAAAAAATAAATTTTAAAATGATTTATGAATTCAATTAGGTTAGAGCAATAACCTTTTACTTGTTAAATCTCAAGTTTAATAAAATAGTGAGAAAATAGTTAATAATATGAATCAGATGATTAAATTACATTACTTTTAAAAGTATTGATTTTATTCTTAAATCTCTTTTTGACTTATTACAATTAACTGATGAAGTGATTGACAATAGGTAACAATGCCAAGCACTCCATGTTTGATAACATACATCACTTAGCTTGAATATGAGATTCTTAGGAGAAAGTCAACTGGGAGTTCGAGATTTTGAATGATCCTAAGAATTTTGACAAAGTTAAATGCAAGTTGTGTTGCAAAATAATGTCATGTGGAGTTTATAGGATCAATTAGTACATCGGAAATATACCTGAAAATATATCTGGTTGTAAAAAAAAAAAAATCTCAAGGAGATCGCAATAAGTACAAATAAACTATTTTAGAAGGAAGAAGCAAAAAGAAGAACAAAAGAATGGAAGAAGAGAGTTATAGGGCAGAGGTGAATATTCTTGTAGACAATGGCGGAGCCAGGTGTAAGCTTCCCCGGGCTGTAGCCCAGGTGGACTTGCTAAAATAGTGTATATTTTACCCATTGAAGCCATTAATTTTTGACTCCTAAATAAAAAAATAAGCTCCATAGCCCAGGGAGCAGTCTGGAGGGGATTTATAGCCCGGGCGGGCTACAAATCCTGGCTCCGCCAGTGCTTGTAGATGAAGAAGGTAATGAAATTGAAGGGATAATGGACTTAAAAACCTCTTCTACTTGGCCCAATGTATAGATATGCATCGATGATTTCTCCACAAAATGTAGATTCAAGTGGAAGTAAAGTGTTTTGCTAAAAATATAAATAAAGCTCTTTTCAAAGAGAGAACTAAACAAGTTCAACAATATATTAGGAAATGAATTTATGAAAATGGAATCACATTTAATGATGTTGATAATGATAGCTTCAAACAACTAATAAAGGTAGTGGGTTAATTTGGACCAGGATTCAAGCCTCCAACTCAATATCGAGTTAGGGAGCCACTTTTGAAAGTTGAAGTTGAAAGAACAAAACAACTGTTAAAGAAACATGAAGAAGAATGAGTGCTCGATCATGACAAATACACGGAGTGATAGAAAAAAAAGACATATCCTAAATTTGTGTGTCAATTGTAAGAAGGGTACTATATTTTAGAGTCTAAGGAGTCTTCAAACGAGACACATGTTGGTGTAATTTTCCTAAGTTAAGGTTGATCAGTTTGACTAAGCTTGAATATGACTCAAGCTTGAGTCTTGATGTTTGACAATATATAGATATTGCAGGTGCAATTGTCCGTTTGGAGAGATTGTTGGTGTAATTCTCCTCTGGTCAAGGTTTGACCAGTTTGATGTGAAGAAGAGTGAAATAGGTCAAGGTTGATCGGATACTTGACTTGGAAGTCTTAACTAGAGGTTAGGCAAGGGCAAGACCAACAAGAGAAGATTGGCAGAAGAACAAAATCCAAGTGGGCCAGTGTTGACCGAACACTTGGTGTGAAAAATCCTAGTGATTGAAGCTAGACGATGAAAATCCTAGTGAGTGAAGCTAGGTGATGAAAAGTCCTAATAAGTGAAGCCAGGTGAAAAACCCTAGTGAGTGAAGTTAGGCAAATAAAAAATCTTAGTAGTGAAGAGAGGTGAAAAGCCCTAGTGAATGAAGCTAGGCAGTGAGGAAGTCCTGGTGAGTGAAGCTAGACAATTAAGGTGGGTCAAAAGTTGACTAGATTCCTGGTGATTGGAAGTCCAAGTGAGTCAAGGCTGACCGAACGCTTGGCACAAGGAAGAAAGTCCAAGTGAGTTAAAGGATTGACCGGATACTTGTTAAAGAAGTTCCAACAGGTCAAGGATGATCGGATGCTATGCAATGAGTAGTCCCAATAGGTCATAGTTGACCGAATGTTGGGTAAAGGAACCCTATACATAGGTTTATAAGTTAGGGTTTAGTAATCGATTACCATAGGTTAAATGATTGCCCTAATCGCATAGGCTAGAATTCCGTGAAGCACGGTGAGTTTCAGCTGGGCTTAAGCGATTACCCTAATCGCTTAAGCCAAGAATTCGCAAATGCACAAAAACTTTGGTATGCGACTCAGCAAGGTTGCTTAATCACTTATGGGTCGTTCTTGCGCAAACATAAGCATGCCTAGTCGATCAGGCTAGTTGATTAGGCATGTGTAATCAATTAGGGTAATCAATTACACTTAAAAATATAGTCGTTTGAAGCAGGTTGCTAACGTGGTAAGCGATTAAGAAGACTCTTAATCGCTTAAGGCACTCGAAGTGTTGGTGCAATATCTCCTGGGTCAAGGTTGACCAGGTTGACTAACCTTGAGTTGACTCAAGCTAGAGTCTTGATGTTTGAGTTTCGATGTTTGATAATACATGGAGATTGTAGGTGCAATCGTCTAATTGGAGAGATTGCTGGTGCAATTCCCCTCTGGTCAATGTTTGATCAGATTGTTATGAAGAAGAGTCAAGTAGGCTAAGGTTGACCGGATACTTGACTGGAAAAGTCCTAATTGGAGATTAGGCAGTTGAAAGCCATGTGAGTGAAGTCAGGCAGTTTGAAAATCTTAGTGAGTAAAGCTAGGTGAAAGTCCTGGTGAGTGAAGCCAGGTAGATAAAAGTCCCGGTGAGTGAAGCCGGGTAGTGGAAAAATTCTAGTGAGTGAAGCTAGGTGAAAGCCCTGGTGAGTGAAGTCAGGCAGATGAAAGTCCCGGTGAGTGAAGCCGGGCAATGAAAAAATCCTGGTGAGTGAAGCTAGGTGAAAGTCTTGGTGAGTGAAGCCAGGCAGAGGAAAGTCTTAGTGAGTGAAGCTAGAAAGAAGAAAAGACCTGGTGAGTGAAGCCAGACACGTGGAAATCCAAGTCGGTCAAGATTGACCAGACACCTGTGTTGGGAAGTCCAAGTAGGTCAAAGGAGTGGTCGGATACTTGGCACAAGAAAATACAGATGGGTCAAGGATGACCGGATATCTAGTGGAAGGAAGTCCAAGTGGGTCAAGGTGGACCAAACACTTGGCACGGGACGGTAAGTCGAAGTGGGTCAAGGTTAACTGAACACTTAGCACGAGGAGAAAAGTCCAAGTGGGTCAAAGGATTAGCCGGACACTTGGTGAAGAAGTCTCAGTAAGTTAAGGTTGACCGGATGCTAGGCATGAGGAGTTCCAACAGGTCACAGTTGACCAGATGTTGGAATTGGTGGCCCTTGAGCTTGAGTTAAGCAAGTCAAGGGTGGTAAATCAATCAGCCGATCGATTAGACCGAAGCTCAATCGATCAGCAGATCGATTGGGAGAGTGCTGCGATAAACAGCAACCCAATCGATCGGCTGATCGATTGGGAGCCTGAATCGCGAGCACAGAAGCTTCCCTAATCGATTAGCCGATCGATTGGGCACCGCCAATCGATCAGGCGATCGATTGGGGGCTGCTTCTTGTGCAGACACGAGGAAGGCTGAATCGATCAGCCAATCAATTCAAGCCTCCCCAATCGATTGGGATATGACCGTTGTGCAGGTAACAAACGACGGACAGTTGGGATGACGCGGATCTCACGTGGAAATCGATTAGGAGCTCTAGGAGCGTTGAGTATAAAGTCGTGGCGAGCTTTCCTCTCCGGACACTCTTACACGATTTCTCCTTGTTACTCTTCATCGAAATTCGAGTGTGGGAAACAAGTGTCGTTGCACTTTCCAGCTAGTCCAGAGGCATCTTCATCAACAAGAGATCAAGCAAGAAGAGGTTTTTGCTTTGTACACTTCTGTATTTACTTCTTGCTTAGAATTTATCTTGTCGTGTGAGTTTGTACGAGGTTTCTCCACCTCCGGTAGTTACCGAGGAGTACTTTCATAGTGGAGTGCGCGTCGTGTGTGAATCCTTGGATTAGTCACCTCTTCTTAAGGTGAATATCAAGTAAATCCTTTGTGTTAACATTGTGAACGTTGCTTGAGTGTTTTCCGCTGCAACAACATCATCAAAGTAAGCAACCGAAGCGCGACAAGCTATTCACCCTCTAGCTATAAATCGATCCTAACAAGTGGTATCAGAGTGAGGTCGTTCTTCACT
>JBBMJZ010348031.1:0-17232 GCA_037833815.1 Zingiber zerumbet
TAGCCACAAACTCCTCCTTAACTTATTCTTTATTTTAAAAGTAATAATAATTTTAATTATTAAAATATTAAATTAACTTGGCTCGATAAGGCTCGACGAGCCCTCGAGCTAGTGTTAAATGAGCTCGAGCTCGGCTCGAATGTTAAACGAGCCGGCTTGAGCTCGGTTAAATTCGAGCTCGAGTCGAGCTTTGACCGAGCAGCTCACGAGGGGCTCAACTTATTTGTACCTCTAAGTTAGATTTCCGTGAGAAGTAAAATGACAATTTAATTTTTTTTACAAATATATTTCTTAAACACACACCTTAAAAAAAAATAAAAAAACTGAGGCCGAAGAAGGACCGTGACCGATGTCCGGCGCTGTGTCACCCCACTTTGCGGCACCTTTTGGTCGATCACTCGCAGTGCAGCACTGCAGCAGGCCGCCGGCCATCATTAACGCTGCACAGCACTGCCCCTCCCTCGCTCACTCACTCAGTCACTCAGTCGGTCAGTCAAGGCGGTCAGCGGGTAATCATAAGCAACCCCAACGCGTGCGTGCAAAAGCCCCCAGCAGCACCAGCAGCCAGGCAAGCCACTGCCCCCACTGCTCCCACTGGCCGCTGCTGGTGGGTGGCAGTACCACGAGGGCCCGCACCGCACTCGCTTCACAGTTTGCAGTTAATTCATAGTCGAAGATCTTGTTCTTCGATCTTGCTCTTCCTGTCACACGCTTACAGTAAGGGCAGTGACAAAGATGATGAATTATTATATATCAAATGTCACATGGAAATTACTATTATTGTTCTAATCCCAGCTTATGACGGATTACAAAGTATTTTTGTCTAATAAAATGAAAAATTAAATTTGGGACGTTGAGGCAAGAAGCTGCTCGTGCTTTTGGATTTATCCGATAGGTGAAAACGAGGAAGGCCGCTTGTCTCCAGGATTAGTTGAGTGGTTGGCGCAGTTAGTAATTACATGAATGTTTGCTTCAACAAGTTTTGATGTCAATTTTCAGCAGGTATAAAAATAAATGAATCTTTACAAATCTACCACCTATAATTTGCTCATCATTGTGGCAAAAAGACGAAACGCTCGTCCCCAGCGCCCCCGCCGCACCCGACCCAAGGCCATCACGAGGGAGGTAAATCGTAGTATCCGAGTGAGCATGTAACAGCCAGAGTGTAATACGGGGATAGTTTGCTCATCATTGATAATGGGATAAGTGGAGAAAGTTTTAATTGGAGTGGTAGTTATTGTGGAATGAATTTAATAGACATGTAATAGATTATATGACTTTTGTAAGTGATATGTTTACTAATAACATTAATTTGACTATATATATATGTATAGTCAAATTAATGTTATTAGTAAACATATATATATATTGTTTGGTATTGACTTGACTTTGAGTTGAATGATGATGTTTGCTCCTAGGAGGTTCGATAGAAATGAAATAATCCCGACAAGATTTCGCCAACGACTCCATCATGCTTGAAAGTCTTATTCTACTCTATGATCTACCAACTCATTAGCAAACCATTCCTTAAAAATCCCACTATAGAATCTCTCCTTCAAGAGCTAGGTAGAGAAACCTTGTACGAAAACATTTCTCTTACAAAGATAAAAATGAATAAAACATGAGAGAAAACTATTACTAAAAGAAAGAAACCGTCTAGATGAGCTTGAGTTCTTATAGTTTGATAAGGACACTAATGGACTCCAAGAATGAGAGAAATTGAGCACTCCTATTTACACTCGCAAACAACCTTCAAATAATGGATAAGACCACTTAAATGATTAGTTTTTGTTTGATTTTAGTTGACTCCAATCATTTTTAGTCTACTAAAACCAAGATAAGAAAACCTTCTTTGGCCAATGACCAGTGGCTGATAGATTAAAGATCTTTCCACTTGACTCAAATCCATTATAGTAGTCAGCTCAAAGCAAAATAGAATCTTTCTATTTGCAAAACACACCCACCCACTTATAATTGACTCAACACGTAATTCACCTAATTGATTGAATTTACTCAAAGGTCTTGAATTAACTTGAGATCAATCTCAAATGTTACTTCGACCTAGAATACATGTTGCTTAGTCTAACAAAACTCTAGGGAGACTTTACATATACGAGTTGCTCGGTAAGTAGCTTCAGCTATGAAGTGTCCTGTGAAATATATGAATTATGTTCACGTCAAATCGAATACAAGAAACAAATCATCACCATTACACCAAATGACTAGATAGGGTGTAACCAATTGAGAAGGCTATCCAAATCAACTAACTCTAAAGCAAGGCCACAAAACAACTGAGCAACCAAATATTGTATGGTAGATACCACAAAATCTCATCCTTAAATAGACACAACCATCAACAATCCTTAGTTAGATCTCCATAACTCCAAAATCAACCTTTGTTTTGAGTCTAAGATAACTGAAACTGTCAAAAGAAATACAACTAAGAGCAAGAAACCGAAGCTGACACAATGAGAATTAAGGTAAACCTCTAAGAACAATTACTTCAAGCGGATCAATAGAGATTAGCTTGATCTCAAATGAAGATGGATACTACTAGTACATGAAGTATCAACATTTGATAACAAGTAAGAAATTTAACTTTGAGACCAACAAGTACAACATACATTGCAGAAACACATTCTGGTTAGTTACAGATGCCAGTACTGCAATGACTGGGATGGAGCTGAAGCCTTGGATGTACAAGCTCTCATAGACAACAACAGGAATATAGGAATCACAATACAAAAAAAAAAGAATAAAAATATCACCTTAATTTTCAGGTACAATTTCTTCTGCTCTATGCTCTGTGTCATTACCTTCAGTTTTTCTCTGGCTTCCACTAGGTTTTCTAAGTCTTAAAGTAGTTTTAGTTCTGTGCTGCTTTTGTGGTGGAGCCACCAGTAGAAGGCGAGATATGACATACGCTAAAAGCTCCTCCCTGTGTGAGAATGTGAAATCCAAATGAGCATACTCAAACACCTTGTAAGAGACCTCAACATCTGCCTTACGCATTAGTGCATAGTGCCTTTTCACCATCGAAGGTCGAATAACCTTGTCTTTTCGCCCTGCAACTAGATCGACAGGAATGCCAATGAGATTGTAATGTTGTCCTAGGTCCAGAGGCTCCGGTGTTCCATATGCTTTCATATTCGCAGCTGCATTTCCATAATCAAACATGATAAATTTCTTCGAGTGTTTAATCTGAGCGAGGTGAAGTGCAACATAAAGTGACACCCCAGGCATGTCATACATATTATAATGAGGTAGGCCAAGCACTCCAATCCAATTTGAGCTATCACCACCAGCAACGTAGCCAATAAGAGTCTGAACAAGGCCTCCTACAGCAGGATAGTTCTGGAAATCTCTGGCCAACTTGTTAATAAGCATTCGGAAGAATCGAGTCGGTATGTAGAGTCCAGGAACAATGGCGGCAATCACAGGTCCAAGAAGCAGCATAACTTTCTCTATAAGTGTAAATACTATAGTAGAGTCATCATGAAAGCCAGCAGGTGACAACAAGATCAATCTTGATAACCTGTGAGGCATTAAATTGATTCTAGATGTTATGACATACATTAGCATTGCTGCTCCTCCCAGGCTGTGGGAAATTGCACACAGTTTGTAAGGCTGATCACGTACTACTTCATCTGAATCAGGTTTAGAAAGTTCATTTAATTCAGCAGTTTTTATCTCATGTATCTTTTCTATCATAGCAGGTATATCTTTTGTTGCATGCTCATTGATCGAGTACCTCCAGTACCTGAACAAATTTGGCTTTAGATACATTCTGCTGACAAACATAATGGGTTAAACTCAATCACTGTAAAGTAACAGATCTCAAAGAGCTTAGAAGTTTGTATGAATTATCTATTTCAATGTATTTTTGATTTCTCTGCATGCCTGATAAGACTAACCTCTCAGAAATAAGTACAACCATGTTCTGTTGCTTATTTGATAATGATGATGAAGAAAAATTGCACTTGTTTGTCTAACCTCATAGTAAAAGAAACATGAAATATTACAAGTATCACATGCTGGAGGTCTTTCCTTAAGTCACATGAACTAGTAGAAAGTGAGAATTTGGATATGAGATTGTCTGGAGTTTGGTTAAAATAGTAATTCCAATAAATGAGAGGAAATTATCATCATCATAATTTAACTTAGGAAATAAACTCAAGCTCTTTGTGAACCATAGATAATCACCCAATTAAGACTCCAAAAAGCTGGTAAAAAAATTACCACTTGATGCACAGTAAATGTTTAGTCAGGCATCAGTGTGATCAACAATTTATAGGAAATCCTTGGACAAGTGCTGAACTTCAAAGCAAGGATTGAGTTATATCAGCTTACTTGCGTGAGGAGATATTAGTATCAACATGCTCTCTTGAAACTAATCCTCGTAAATTCCCAAGAAAAACATCATAACCTGAAAAAAAAACACTGACGAGTATTTGATTTTCTATTGTTTATTAACTTATTTGAAGGAAAAAAAAACCTTGATCAAATGCTGCAAATGCAGGAGAACCAACAACTCCATTGGATACCCACCTAACAAATGTAAAAATGAAAGAATTAGATGGTAATCACATAAATATACAGCATACATGTTAGAATATTGTAACTTTGAGCTCCAATGCCCGAAAGGCAGCTAGATATCAAATGAATACATAAAAATAGTTCAATCCACATATGAATTCTTTCCATGTTATAAATGAAAGATGGTACCAAAGACTTCTTTCAAAAAGCAAGAGCAACATCATGATGCTATATTGTGTTAGCTATGTGAATTGCCACACAACCCACCTTGATGAGAGAATTAACCCATTGAGCTATCAGGCCCACTGACCTAAAATGTTTAAGCCCAAGCAATAATAGCTCATATATCAAAGCTTATATAGTTACTTTACTAGTCCACAACAAACAATGTTGGTCTAAAGTAGGGTGTCATAATCTCCCCAGTTTAAGATTTGATGTTCCATCAAAATCCAAAATATAAGTCATACTCAAAAGCATCCCTAATTGACTGCATCTCATGCAGTGGTGGATGCCACCTATATTGATAAAGGGGTGAATTGTCACACACAGTCTTGAGTTAATTTCTGCAAAATTTTTTAAGGGATTGATCATTAATAAGGCTGGATGTCACCTGTATTGATAAAGGGATAATGTCTCTTGTATTTCACTCATTGAATCTAGCAGAAGTCTTCAGTTTCACCACCAGCGCAAATAGCTCATTATTGCCATAAATATGTGATCTCTCTAATCTAAACCACAATCACTAGAGTCGCTAAGACTTTTTGACATGGCAACTGATTACTAGTTATTATTTTTTGTAGCATGGTCCAATTTAGACGAAATCAAATTCATTAATAAATAGACATACGGAACTAACAATAGAGGTTGCCTCTTGAATCCATGTGAGTATATTTGATTTTCAACACTAGCAAGCACTTGCCGACTTATATGTGCGTGCCCTCCTAGACATAGATGAGAAGTTTGCGTTTATAAACATGGAAGACTTGTTATGTACTCATTATGTGATTCATGTGTTATGTAATGAATTGGACATTTTGATCCATGGTATGGTGTGTTTTGTTACTCATTTCATTCAAGTTCCCTTGTAGTAATAATTGTATGATCTTTAGATGGATACCATTTCTTATGATATTTGTTCGCTATATTCTTTCATCGATCGCATATTAATTTAATCCTAAACTTGTCAAGTTTTATTTTGCTAATTTTTTTGATACTATGCAATATATATTCCATGAATGTTGAGTTGCACAAATCATTTTTCTTGGCCTCAAGACTTTCAGGTTAGTAGATACATCTTTTTAGTTGAGCGTCATTCACAGAAGACCATAATAGAATATGAGAGGTTCATGTTATCTACTTAATCTAAGAAAAATAAATTGTTCTATACTTGAGGTTTCAAATTCTAATGTGTATGTTTGTTGTATGGTATGTACAGCTAAGAATTGTCACATGTTTTGTATGCTTGAATCATATATACAAGATCACATGTATGTATGACCATAGTTGTTACTTTAAACTAGTGGAAACTGATGAGAGTATGAGCACAATACAATTTTAGATTTTAAGTAAACTATATTTTTTTGAATAGTAAAGTCACTCGGGTGATATTTGAATGATGTGTTATATAATTAAATAAGTAAAAAAATTTGAACAGGAAAGTGGAACTAACACATGATTTATTTGACATTTCCTGAGTATAAATTTATATATTAAACAAATTATGATAAATTCATCTAGGGGGATGATAGATTTTGATTTTAAAAACAGGTGGAACAATAAGTATTGTGCATGCCAACCAAAATCAAGATTTGGAAACACATAAAAGTTGGAGAAAAGCTTTAACAAAAAATTATAATAACTCACTGTACAAGTAACATAGTGTTATGTCATAAACCAGGGAAATACAATTACTATTTGAAAAGTGAGTCATTATACAAGCCAATGATCATTTTATAATTAAAAGTTTACAATTCAATTCATTGATTTTAATCTTTCTCCCCTACAACTTGATTTAACCTTTAAATCAAAGTTTAAAATATCATTTGTGCTAGAGTTTTAGTGCCCAATCGGATTGATATGGTTTTGAAATATCAAATGGCAAAGACAGTATAATTTTGCAAGTAGATAAGGATTAACATAACTTTATTGCAATACTCACCCCATCGAGGAGTCAAATATTCCATGTTGTAAATAAACAACCTTTCCAGAATCACGCCTGAAAAGAAAATTGATTGCATGAGCAGTGAGTAAATAAAGTCATGAAGCAACCAACACTTTAACCTAAAGAAGTAATTCTTGGCAAACCTTGGAATTCTCTCTAAAAGCAGCACATATCCATCAGAAGTAACCACACGAATAGCTTCATATGGATACCTGTAACCATTCACATCATCAATAGTAGGCACATTATGTAAATAGATAGCACTGCTATTGGATTCATTATTACAATCAAAGCATATCAAGTTTTCACCAACTAAAACAATAAGCAGATGCCCTATCAGTCCCAATAATTAGAGATGGCTACATTGTCCCGTCCTGCTATTGAGCTCTATGTAAGGTTACTTCACTTGTGCTATTCGAATCATCTTGCATCCCTGAAGTTAGTTAGATCTTGTAAATATTTCTTTAGTTTCCCTTCATTTCTCAAATCATCAATTCTCATTATAAAATCTTTGAATCTTGTTTGAATGCTCATACAAATTTAATCTAGCTTCACAGTTTATCATTTTTTGGAACAGCACTAAATAATAAGCACCTTATAGCTTTTCTATAGTCCTTGCATATGCCTCTTCGATCTTGTCAAAGCCCATCAGCAAAAATGAAGAAAAAACTACAAGTCATTCAGACTAGACTATTTCCTCCTCCAAATCACTCAGCAGATCTCAACTGTTATCCCTTTAGGTACCCCCTAACTTTTTTTAACCTGTAAAATTGTAGCTCATCACCCATATTGCTTATCTCTTCACTTTGATCGTCAGTGTTTCCATCTCCCACTCTCATGCACCCCCCCCCTCTAATCTCCAATGACAAAAAATGTCTAGCCCTGTTCTTATTCAGGCATACTCAAAAGCTCGTGCCCTCTGTCCTCGGCATGAAGGGTAAATCAAGAACTTGTCTACGCTTCTCCTTTCTTCTATTACGCCATCTTCTTCTCTCCTCTCCTTCGTTGGTCACAACCTTCCTCGTCTCCTCTGTCTACTTCAACCTTCACCCCTCTCCTTCACCAAAAAACCCTTCTAACCTAGCATGAAAGAGATTGACCTCACCCAGAGGAAAATAACTCTCAGGGAAACCAAGTGAAAATTTGATCAATTGCAAGATGATTACTATAATGACACAACTCTAGTTTTATATACTAGATTATGTGAAAATTAAGAAACAAACAAATAGGAAAACACAATAATTCCAATTAATTGGCTGCCCTAAATGCAGCAAGCAAATAAAAATATATAGTAATTCAAATTAATTCAAAGATGACAATCTGCCAAACAATTCAAATTATTTTCCAATAATTCAAATTCAAAATTTGGTGGAATCAAATCTTTCTTGATCTTCATGAGTTCGAAGAGGATATCATATGTTTCCCTGTAGATCAGGATGTCATACAAAATAAACTATAAAGAATTTTCATATAAAAGGTTTTAGGGCTTGGTTCATCAACTTGAAGGTATTAGGTGTGTTCAAAAGTCTGAAAGGCATATCTAACACTAATAAAATTTATCTTGTCTCTTCAAGGTAGTTTTTCATTCATCATGAATCCTGATCCTACTTTGACAATACTCACTATGCAAATCAACAATCGAACTCCTGCCATTAGTCAAGCATGTCATGAAGTGCAGGTATGAAAAATCTAAGCTTAACAAAGATTTTGTTAATGGCACGAATGTTGGCAATTCTCCAAAAGAAATCCTTTTCAGGTCTCACTAAAGCAAGGATGATGTAAGAACTTATATTTCTCTAATAAAACATTCTTGTTGGAGTCCTTAAATTGGATAATTCAGTGTGCTCTAGGGGTTCATGCAATAATGTGGAAGGCTAGGCAACTATGACCTTGGATAAATTTTTTAACATGATGGATCTTGCCATATATGAGAGCTCATCACGTAACTCTTTAGGAGTTATGTCCAAGAACTCATCTAAGATCTTCTTGACCTCAGGAGATGGTCTCTCGGTAAGTTACTCAAACTTATGATTGTGATGTTCTGGGCCACTAAAGCTACCATCACTTCTACTCTTGACACCTTGCCTTCATTGAATTGAGAATGTGTGAAGAGAAAAAGGTGTTATCTTGAAGATTGGCATGCAGTGGCTCATGGTTTAGTTTTGGGCTCATTCTCACTGGTGTTGCTAGGTGTATCCTAACATTTTGACCATTGTATTTAAAGAAGTAGGTGCTTTCTCTCACCATAACAGATGATATAGAGATCAAACAGCTAGTGTCGACCAAGAATGACATGGGAAATGCTCATAAAAAAACATCTCATATCGACTCATATTGATAGGAACCAAATATTGCCCATACACCTTGTAGGGACTTAGGTGCAACTCAAGAGTGACCCAAATCTTAGTGAAGACATGTGTGGAAACTACATCCATATAGCTTCCACTATTAATAACGGTCTTGCAGGATTTACTACCATTCTTCCATGAATAGCCATCGTAGGCATGAACACGTACAATGTACTACGTGGAGTCGTACAATCTTTTTCTCACCTCCCTTAGTCTCTTGGTACTCGTTAAAGGTTCAATTTCTTCATCACCACCCAAAGTTGGGAAGTATGCTACACCGTCTTCTTGGTTGTGTTCAATTTCTAAGTTCAATACTCAATGAGGGCATTTAAATGCTATGTGGCCTTGCCACAACAATTGTAGCATTGTTTGCTAGAGAAAGGGTAGGTCTCCTAGGAGCCTGTATACTAGTCTCTATTTGTTGGACGACAGTTCCAAGACAAATCAAGCCAGTAGATTCTTCAAATTATAGTGACGCCTTATAAGGAGGTATCTTGCTAGTCAAAAGGCCTGATGGTTGAAAGCTAGGAGGTCTCACTAATTGTTCGATCTCTACATCCTTATGGCAGGCCTTTTCGATTTAGGTTAGGGCAAAAAACTTAGCCTATCATTAGATTCAAGCTTAAGCGGGGCTTCCTTAGAGTCT
Organism: Zingiber zerumbet; assembly: GCA_037833815.1. Taxonomy (NCBI): domain Eukaryota; kingdom Viridiplantae; phylum Streptophyta; class Magnoliopsida; order Zingiberales; family Zingiberaceae; genus Zingiber; species Zingiber zerumbet. Next base: position 9,692 of record JBBMJZ010348031.1, read on the forward strand.
ACTTTGGGATTTTAGCACATATACAAGTACTCAAACTAATTTACTTTTGTGTTCGATTATGCTTAGGCACAATTGCTTCAAGTTGATTCACATAGTGTATTGTTGATTTTTGAAGGCCAATAATGTACTTCTCAATCAACTTATACTTCATTTCCACCAAGGTTGTGATAGGCTTAACTCCTATAATGATATTGTGGTCTTGAACAATGTGCTAGTACTTCTTAAACAATAAACTAACAAGTTTTATCTTTGATACAATTGACATAGCACAAATGGAACTAACCTCACACAAAGGAAATAAAACTCTCAATAGAGAAGACAAGTAGAGGTTATTACATTGACGTGACTCTACTTTTATAGATGGGACTCTAAAAAACTAGGAAATATAAACAAATCAAAAAATACAATAACCCTAATTAATTGGCTGCCCCAAATAAAGCAACAAAATATGCAAATATAATTGCAATTAATTGATTGCCCAAAATAAAATATAGCAAATCAAAGATAACAAACTACCAAACAATTCAAATTCAAAATTAGTAAAATCAAATCCTTCCTTATATGCATCACCTTTTCTCCCTCTCCTTTATCACCTGGGATTCCACCCATCTCTTAGCAGAAGTCCCTCAATAACTCCAACTTTAACAAAATAATTGTTTACCCCCTACCTTAGACCGAACAATTTCTTGAGTATCCCTTACTCTATAGATTGGCTAACAAAAAATTTATATCAATGATAACACACCACCTCTCCTCCCCATAAAATCCCTTATATCGTACAAGACAAAAGAGGAACATTCTCCACTCTTGTCCTTTCTTCTATGGTGTTATCTTATTCCCTCCCCTCTTCATCAACTGATACGGGAGGTAATCTGAGAGTGCCACATGGTCAAGGAGGTCAATAGTTTTGCTGAGGTGATGGCCAAAGTCAATGGAAAGCCAGGCGACCTGGGCTCCAGGCGGCCCTAGCTCCAGGCGGCCTCGACTCCAAGGGGCCTCGGCTCCATGATGGTGCTGAATCTGAATCACCTCAACTAAACCGGAGCAGCGCACCCGATTGGTAGTAGTTAAGGTGATAAGCGGCTACTCGCAAGAGAGGTGGACGATGTAGTCGTTGTTTCCGAAGATTGTGGGAGCGTCAACCATTTAACCAGGGAAAGGTGGGCAACATGGTCATTTATTTCGGGAAGCGTGGGTAACGCTAGCGTGGATCTTGGGACACCAGGAGCACAGCTGTAACCCTATAAAAGGTAGGCCACTTATGGACGAAGGTACACACACGCATCTAAACCCTAAAACTATTGTTCATCTTCTACTTCTACATTCTCCCCTGTTGGAGACCGCCATTCTAATCCTCTCTATCTAGTGCTCTCTTCCCAGGCTCCAATGGATTGCTCCACGAATCCCCATTAGTCAACATCGATGCTTATTCACCGATTAGTTGTTCATTGGCATCAGGCAGGATCATTAGCCATAACCTTTCTATCTTTTTTCATTTTCGAAATCTCTCCCAAATCACCTTTGATTATCACACCCCTTTCCTCACCTTTGTTTATCACTTGAGCTTCCTCCCACAACTTTGTAGAATAAGAAAGTCCCTCGGTGACATCAACTTCAACCAAATAATTGTGTACCCCGTAACCTAATGTTATATCTCTCTTTCTCTCCAAATCATGCAACAAAGAATTCCTTCATATCATTATTAACCTCCTTAATTATAACACATGATTTAACCTTTAAACGTATTTATCTTTTGTTTAAGAATTATATCATAGTTGTAGTTGCTTGATTGAAAATAGTTTGCAAAGAACGTTGGTCCACCATGTATGAGTTTATATTGTAGGAGTTAGACCAAGTATATAGGAAATACTAGTAAACTATCACTTTATATAATTTTACAACAAATTCAAGCAAGTTATATTTTAGCAAAATCCTTTCTACCATCTTCTAAGAAAAAAAGTTTGAGTTACCTTCTCTCTTGAATCCATAGAGAGTTTGTGTTGTCTCCTCTACTATTGAATGCTAATTATGCTCGCTCACAATATATGGTATGGTCCTTGCATTTCAACACTATCTAGCTTGTACAATGTATTTTTAACTATATAATTCACTTAAGTAACACCCTAATTTTTTTTTTCTTTCTTTTTGACTTGTAACATAAACTACTATACTAAAACTAAGCTCATTGGCTCTTTATTCCAAAAATCAAAATAATCATATTTTGATGAGTTCATCATTTACCTTATCTTCTATCATTCATATATGTTTATATTACTACTATTATTAATCCATCCCAATGCACATAGAGACAAAACGGATTAAACCATTGATGAGTGTGTCGTGTGGTATCTAGAAAAAAGCAAACAATCACTATATATAATTTTGCAACAACAACTTTAAGCAAGTTTGATCCCAACAAAATCATTCTCCTTTATAGTCTCCTAAGAAAAAGATTTTGAGTTCCCTTTTCCCACGAATCAAAGGAGAGCTTGTGTTGTCTCCTCTACTTATTAATACTAATTATATTGACTCGCTATATATGGTCCCTCTATTCCAACACGCTATCTTGCTTGTCTACTATCTTTTCAACAATGTAATTCACTAATGTATCAGTCTTACTTTTGTAACAAAATATTGCGCTCTTTAATATAAAAATAAAAATAATCATGTTTTGAAATTCATTATTTAACTTATTATGGTTCAATAGAGTACTCAAGGGAGTGTGGTAGGATCTTCACAATGTAAGGCTCAACATTCTTGAATTCTTATATGCAAACAAGTAGTCGTTGGGTGGCGAGAGAATCAACTATCAACATAGACATGGTTGCTAGAGCTACAGTAGAGAGCTGTGGGATGGTTTCCACATGAGGGATAAAGAGAGCTTGCGTGTGAGTAGAGAAGGATAGGTTTCTATGCAAGACTAAACACAAGGCATGTGTCACTCACTTAAAACCCATGTTTAGACCCCAGTGACATGGATTTTATCATATAGAATAGAATGTTGCACTTCCATGAATTTTTAATTCAATAACATGATTGCCAACTTTATTGGCATCTACACAATACATTAAAAAATAGAAAGATCACACAAGCCACTCACTCATCACTTCCAATAAGCCACACGCGTTATTGGTGTTTGACATTGGGTGCGTGGTAGTGTAGATGTGTCCGCAGGTGTGTGGGTATCAGAGAAAGATCTTGAACATTTTGGAACTATCACGGACTTCAATCAAGACATCTAACTTCAATAACTTGATTCAGTTTTACTGACATCCACATAATACTGAGATACCAAAAACAAACAATAATAAAAGCTCTTACCCAAGTTCAGTTATGACATCTTGGCATGTCCGAGCATCAGTGTTAAGAGAGTAATGAAGTGTGCGTCTCCTTTCAGTTGGTGTTGGATCAGTATCACCAATAGTAGCTGTTGGAAAAACCATGTCTATGTTACTGTCATGATTATCAATCGCAGCAACTCCATTAGAAGAGATCAACGCAACAACTTTCCTACAAACATCTGAAGGGGAGAGGAGCAAGTGTGCAGCCTTATGGGCAACTTCAAAGGCTGATTCAATGAATATTTCTATTGCTAGATGGAGATCCTACAGAAATGTAACAAATTTACTAAAATAACACAAGTAAAAAAAATAATGTAATCACACTTAATCTAAATTATGTGTCTGTTAAATTAACTGTTTGGGAAAGTCACCATCATAATACCTCAATTACCCCTCGCCTCCTATCAGTGGTGCGTTGAAGAACATGATCCTTTGTTTGAAGAAATCTTCTTGTCAGGCGAGGGCTTGCAAATTGATTAACACTTATGTTGCCTGCTGCTCCACCTCTCCTAAAACATTTGAAGAACCACAGAAAAATGGCTACAGGCCAAAGCGTCCAGGCTAGAAAAATTTTGATCAGACGTATTAAACGCCGATCATATCTATTAACTGTGCTGCTATTCGACAATCTTGAAGCCTGAGACATTGGAGATGTAGGACAGATGTTCTCATCATAATCTTCTTCACCAGTTACAGAATAAGAATCTAAGGAAGTTTCAGGATCTAAAGACAACTCATGAACAAGCATGTTGAATGAAGAAACACCGCTGTCAAATGAGAAAAAAAAATTACTTCGAGAACAAAAGAATAATAGTAGAAAAAATAATTGTTTTTATTAATTACTGTAGAAAAGAGAAACGAGAAGCATTGGGAAAAAATTTCTCTATGTTTTTATTAATATGTTTATATGTAGGTATTTATATACATAAAGAAAGAAAAGAAAAATTAATCTCAATCCTTACAATCAAAGGAATCAAAGTCAATCATAATCCCTACAATCAAGGGAATCTTCAGAAGTATTCAACACTCCCCCTCAAGTTGGAGAATATAGATCATATGCATCAAGCTTGTTACATATGTAGTCAATTCGGGGACCTCTCAGTGACTTAGTAAATATATCTGCTAGTTGATCATGTGAATTGACAAAGCTAGTAGATATTTCTCCAGATATGACTCTCTCTGACAACAGTCAACTTAAATATGCTTTGTGCTCTCATGAAAAACTGGATTCGAGGCGATATGCATAGCGGCCTGGTTGTCACATATAAGTGACATTTGTGTAACTTCTCCAAACCTTAGTTTCCGAAGCAACTATTTTAGCCATATAAGCTCTTGACTGGCTATGACCATAGCTCGATACTCTATCTCTACATTGGATCTTGCCACAACATTCTGCTTTTTGTTTTTCCAAGAAACAAGGTTATCTCCGACAAATATACAAAACCCAGAAGTGGATCTTCTATCAGTGGGAGATCCTGCCCAATCTGCATCAGAATATCCTACAACTCGAGTATGTCCTTTGTCTTCATACAAAGACCCTTTCCTGGTGCGCCTCTGATATATCGAATAATGCGAAACACAACATCCCAATGTTCCTTGCATGGAGAGTTGAGAAACTGACTTACTACACTTACTGCAAACGAGATATCCGGACAAGTAGCGGTAAGGTAGCTTAGTTTCCCTACTAATCGTTTGTACCGTTCAGAATCTGGAAGAGGCTCCCCCTGATTTGGTAAGAGTTTGACATTAGGATCCATGGGGTTGTTGACTGTCTTTGAGTTTAACATTCCTGTTTCTTCCAAAATATCCATTACATACTTCCTTTAGGATATGATGATCCCATTTTTAGACTGTGCTACTTCTATTCCTAAGAAATATTTGAGTTTGCCGAGATCCTTTGTCTGAAAATGTTTGAAAAGATGTTTTACCTATGAAATTCCGAGATGATCACTACCTATGATGACGATATCATCAACATAAATCAATAAGCAGCTGCAACCAGTAGATGAGTGGCGATAAAAAACAGAATGGTCAGCTTCGCTCCAAGTCATGCCAAACTGTTGAATTACAGTACTAAATCTACCAAACCATGCTCTGGGTGACTGTTTGAGGCCATATAAAGATTTCCGCAGGCGACATACAGACCAGAAGACTCCCCCTAGAACAAAACACGGAGGTTGGTCCATGTAGACCTCATCGAGCAGGTCACCATGTAAGAATGCATTTTTGATGTTCAACTGATAAAGAGGTCAATGTCGAATCGCAGCAATGAACATGAAAAGGCGCACAGAAGACATCTTGGTAACAAGAGAAAAAGTGTCCCCATAATCCAATCTGAAGATTTGAGTATAGCCTTTAACAACGAGGTGAGCCTTAAATCGGTCAACCGTGTCGTCTGGACCAACTTTCACCATATACACCCATCGACAACCAACAACTGACTTCCCAGGTGGTAGAGGAACGAGGTCCCAAGTCCCACTGCGCTGCAAGGCACACATTTCATCGAGCATAGCCCATTTCCATCTTGGATGGGCAAAGACATCACCTACAGTCTTTGGAAGAGAGACGACGACAAGGAAGAAAGACAAGAATAGTAGAAAAGAGAAAGACGATGATAACTCAAAGAAATATAATGAGAAAGATTACAAGTGAAACGCATACCTTTCCAAAGTGCAATGGGAATATTAGACTCATGAGACAGGACCGGAGGAAGAGGCGAAGGACTTGGCTCCAAAGATGTGTCCATGGCAGTGTCAGTGATGGGCGGCAGCAAAGTAGGGTGAGGACGACGCCGATAAACCTGCAAAGGAGGAGATGAGGCTAGAGGTGATAGAGACGCCCCCAGAGGATAAAAGACAGACACTGGTACAGGAGGAGAAGAAGAGAACTCGGATGGAGATGCGTGAGGCCCAAAAAGGGAACCGAATCAAAGAACGTGACATCAGCAGAGATAAAGTACCGACGGAGAGTAGGGGAATAACACTTATACCCTTTCTGAGACCGGGGGTATCCAAGGAAGACACACTTATGAGACCGGGGAAAGAGTTTATCAATGCCAGGATCAAGAGCATGAGTAAAACATATAGAACTAAAGACCCTAGGTGGTAAAGGATGAAGAGACTGATGAGGATAAATTACATAATGAGGTATTTTACCCTGGAGAGTTGAGGAAGGCATACGATTGATGAGATAACACGCAGTAGGTACGACGTCACCCCAAAACTGATGAGGAACGTGAGTGGAGAAGAAGAGTCCGGGTGGTCTCGAGTAGATGACGATTCTTACGTTCTGCAACCCCATTGTGTTGAGGGGTTTGAGGGCAAGACGTGCGATGCAACACACCGTGAGATGCCAAAAATGTACGAAACTAAGTAGATAGATACTCGCATGCATTATCACTTTGCAAAGTTCGAAGAGAAATACCAAATTGAGTTTTGATTTCATGGAAAAAAGATTGAAAAATAGAAAATAATTCTGAACGATCCTTCATCAGATATAACCAAGTACAACGAGAAAAATCGTCTATAAAAGTAACAAAATATCGTGATCCCAATGTAGAAAGAATACGACTCGAACCCCAAACATCAGAATGAACCAAAGCAAAAAGGGGCATAGCCCGACTCACAATGCGAGGAGAAAAAGAACTACGAACATGCTTTCCTAATTGACACGACTCACAAGACAAAGATTCTAAGTGAGAAAGAGTGGACGTAATTGTTTCAACTTATCCAGACCTAGATGTCCCAACTGAACATGAATAAGAAATGGAGATGTCGTCGTCGAACCAACAAGAGAGGGCCGAAGTCAATCATCCTCCCCGTACTTCAGACCAGTGATATGATCGATGGCCCCAGAGTCAAGAACCTAAGGACCCGAAGAGCGAGATCAGCAAAGGAATTACCAGCGTGTGCGATGACAGCAATAAAATCTAAAGCCTTACGATCCTCATACAATTTCAGAAAGTCATCATAGGTAGGTGGCGGGGTCGGATCTGGTGGCAATTGTGCAGCGGAAGCTCTAGAAGCGACAAAACTCCGAGTGATCTAAGCAACGCGAGGAGGTCGACCATGGAGACTCTAACACTTATCAATCGTGTGTCCTGGTCGGTGGCAGTGATCACACTAAGGACGTCCTTTGCCACCCTTACGAGGCGGAGGTCTGTTGTTGTTTCGAGAGACCAAAGCTGACGAGTCACTAGGA
>JBBMJZ010348135.1:0-17228 GCA_037833815.1 Zingiber zerumbet
AAGAGCACTTCAAATAATTTCCTTATAAAATAATACAAATATTTTTAAATAAATTATTCCATATTATTATCTTCTATATTAAATCCTGAATCAATAAATTAATTATGAATATAATCAGATCAGATATTCTGTTCTCAAAATTTCCTATCCCTATATCCCACTCATTGTCATAACCCATCACCGATAATCTTCGATAGCCGACCCGATCAAAATTATACCCTGGGAAAAAGATAAACCTAGATGGATCATTGCCGGCATGATTGACGCCGAAATTCGGCCTAATCTAATAGTTATGAAACAATAACGGTTATAACTATAATAACAACTACGAAATCATAATTGTTATAATATTATAGCAACTACAATGTGGACTTATCATATTTGAAATCGGATCCACTGTCTCCAAAATCCACTGTCCCTGCATCCCACTCATCACCTCTAGCCCATCGCTAGCCGCCTCCGGCCGTCGGACCGGCCAAAACTATACCTTGGGAAAGGTGAACCCAGAAGGATCGCCGCTGGTGTGATCGGCGCCGGAATTTGACTGAGTAGACTTTTCTTTGCCGTCGATCTGAGCTCCAGCTCAGATCCGGCTAAATTCAAGCGTCGATCGCGCCGGTGGCGATTCACTTGGGTTCACCTTACCCTCAGGGTATAGTTTTGGCTGGTTTGACGGCCTCCGATCACTAGCAATGAACTAGAGGCAATGAGTGGGATATTGAAATTTTAGAGACAGAAGATCCGATTTCGAATATAATAAGTCCACATTGTAGTTGTTAAAATATTATAATAATTATAGTTCAGTATTTGCTATCATAATTATAATAATAATTATTTTATAATTATTACTATATGAATAAGAACAAATTAAGTCATTAGGTTGTAACTATGAATTATAGTTGCTATAATTATAGTCCGCTGCTGTAATATTATAGCCGTTATAATTTTATAACTATTAATTATGAACGTGTCATATTTATTTAATTGATCGATCCATCTAAATTTAATACGTGGGATAAGAAATAATAATGTCGAAGGGTGTATTTGAGATAATTGTATCAATTTAACATGTTGACGTAGATGCCCTTTTAAAATAAAATATTAAAAATAAAAGATAGATGCCACTTCAATGATTAAAAAAACAGGGATGCTCTTTTATTTTTCCTTTAAAATTATATCATTTTTTCTAGAATCTCAAAAAAAAAAAAAAAAAAAAAAAAATCAGGAGCAGATAGGAAGAAATTAACCTTAATGATATTCAGACTGATGCGTGCCGTCGTACTACACTCGCGTGATTGGCTTCCGGTTACTAAAACTGACCAGTTCCTCGGCAACTGGTCAACGCCGCCTTCTCCACCTCTCTCGCGATCGCCATGGCCGCGGCTCCGCCTCATCGCCTCGTTTCTTTCTTGCTCTCCTTCTCCCTCGCGCTCCCCCTCGTCGCCGCCGAATGCTTCACCTCCATCTACAGCTTCGGCGACTCCCTGGCCGACACCGGCAACGCCATCCGCCTCGGTTCCCTGGGCGGCCCCACCGGGAACCTCCCCTACGGACGCACTTTCTTCCAGCGCCCCACCGGCCGCTTCTCCGACGGCCGCCTCATGATCGACTTTATCGGTCCGTCTTTCGCAACCATTTTATTCCATTTGTTCCCTAGAATGTCGATCGAAAACTTTCACGGAAAAGGGAATGTTGGCTAAATGTTTGATTTGCGCTCTCGGATTGTGCAGCGCAAGGATTGGGGTTGCCTCTGGTGCCGCCGTATCTCGGCGGAGGGAGCGGCGAGGATTTCCGGAAAGGGGTTAACTTCGCGGTCGCGGGAGCCACTGCGCTCGATCTGTCCTTCTTTAGAGCCAAGGGGATTCAAGCTACCTGGACCGACAGATCCTTGCATGTGCAGATCGGGTTGTTCAAGCAATTGCTGCCTTCGATTTTTCCTGGTCACGGTATGCCTATGCTTATGGTTATGTGAGTTGAATACTAGATACATGAATCCTCTTTATCTTTTTATGATTGTGACAAATCCATCTTACTATTTGGATCACCCATCATCTATAATTGACTTCATGACAAAATTATCCCCTTGTTCCTAGTGTTGCATCCAACTTTTGTGCCATGCTTGCTTAACATTGATTAGGGGAAAAAGAGAATAAGAATGATAAAAAAAATTGGTTTTTTTACATTGTCTAAGTTATGCTGACCTGAAACTTCAGCGAGGCTTTAGTTTGATTAGGTGTTGTGTCATGACATCCACTGAACAAAGGTTGAATGGAAAACAGTATTTGCCAAAAAGAAAAAAAAAATTGATTGTTGATAAGATAAGACAGATTTGTTGTGAATGAGAGAATTACCAAAAGTAGAGAAAGTTTATGAAGACAAATATAGTTTTATTTTACCTGCAAAAATGGATTGAGATTCAGTTGGCTAAGGTCATAGCTCGAAGAGATATTTAGACAGATTTTAATTTCATTGAGCAATATAATTTTTCTGCTAGCTATATTAGCCAAGAACTATATGAAAAGAGTCTCTTTAAATTGTGAATCTTGTGTATGTTATGCCAGATCCGAAAGATGTATTGAATACTTCCTTAATCTTGATGGGAGAGATTGGTGGGAATGACTACAACCATCCATTCTTCCAACGAAGAACAGTGGAGGAAATAAGAACCTTTGTTCCTGACGTAATTGGTTCAATTAGTTTGGCGATCAACGTGAGGCCTCTGCTTATGATTATTGTTTTACTTCTAGTTCTTAGATTAATGTTCTTGATCTTTAATGAAATCTCTTTTCTCATTGGAGTAGGAGTTAATCAGTCTTGGGGCAAAGACAATGTTAGTTCCGGGAAACTTCCCGATTGGATGTGTGCCTGTGTATTTAGATATCTACAAGACTGAAAATGTTGAATACTATGAGTCAGAAACAAGCTGCATCAAATGGTTGAATGAGCTCTCTCAGTACCATAACCGCTTGCTCAAGGAGGAGTTGGATCGGCTTCGGAAGCTTCATCCACAAGTGAAGATTATTTATGCTAATTACTATGATGCCATGCTAAGCTTCTTCCGCGCTCCACATGTCTTTGGTGTGTGTGTCTCTCTCTCTCCTATCAGACAAAAGATAAATATTGCTAATCATCTTTCATTTGTTTTTAGTGAAGTTTACTGACCATGTTTTAAGTTCCTGACATATTGTGCACAATAGTTTTTCAGACGCTAGCCTGGGACTTTGATGCTTTAGAATCTATTGGAAGATGTCATAGAACTTCTTGTCGTTAGGTCTAACTCGGAATAAGATTGTCTTAGTACCTACTCGATTAGTCATCATCTGATAAAATATGAGGATGCATTTCGAGTCTAATGCAACCTCTGACACTTGTTAATCTAGCCAAATTTTGATTGGTAGCAAATCTAGCATGCTGTTTGAACTCCATTTCTCTTCAATAGCGAAAATGGCTGTACCAAGAGAAATATCTGAAAGTTATTTGCGTAAATTATGTTTTGATCAGCAGGTTTTAAGTTTTATGAGTTTATTAAAGTCAATGTGACTTGGTTAGGAAAACAAAACTGATACAACTTTAGTTCCAGTCCCTTTCAGTGCAGGGATGTCCCAGGAAAATTTAATGCGTGCACAAAAGAACACAACGACTATATGACAGAATCCTGATTTATCGATATCTTTGTGATTGTAGGATTTAAGTTTCCTCTACGGGCATGCTGCGGAAGCGATGGCCCATATGGCGTCAACCCAAATGCTGCTTGTGGCCACAAAAATGCAAAGGTTTGCAGCGATCCATCTCGCTCAGTCTCCTGGGATGGCATTCACCTGACCGAGGCAGCTTATGGAGCAATTGCAAATAGCTTATTAGAAGGACCACATGCTGACCCTCCCTTAAAGCAGGCATGCTTAGGCATCCAACTGAATGATGTTTATGACTTCTAGCCGGTTTATTGTCAAGGCTATTCTCATTCTTCGCTGGCTGAGGATGCTACTGCCGACCATTTGTTTCTACACAGGGGCTGACTAGTTTCCTAAATCTTGTTCAGCAGAGTCAATGGATGATGGAATGACTCAAACTGATTCAAGGTGCCTCTGCTGTGTTAGCATTGCCTTGTTAACGAATGCTATTAGCCTTTGAATCTAATGACCCATAAGATTCATGCAATATAATAAATGCAAAAATACTTTTGTAGTTTCCATTTCCTGATGGTCGTTCAACACTGATTTTAAACTGTTCTATTGAAACCTCAATCATCAGCTCGAGTAGAAGCAAGCTTAATATATAATTTTAAGTCTTATGCTTAATCATTGGGTTCAATCTGCCGATCCTTCCAACATTTTCAATTCCAAGTATTAATGGACGAAAATGCATTCACCGTGCACATATTAAATCTACTTGTTTAATTAAGCTGACAGTGTTCGATCTTGAAGGTTACACAGATGCATTCACCGTGCAAGAGAGCCAAGGAAAACAGGAGATTCAAGGTTCTTCATTTCCTCTTTTGCGTGGCCGCTATTTTATCAACTTTTACATCTTAGAACGCAACACAATAAACAAGGACAATATGTTACTTTCAAACCACAGGAATCAACTCTCTTAGCAGTAAGAAATACATTGAAATATATCGAGTCATATGAAGTCGATCTTATCTGATTTCATAAATTGTTTTAAGTAGTAAAACTCTCACCTGTAACATAATGCCCTAAATCATATATTATCATCGATTTAACAATTCTGTCTGAGCAACAATCAATATCAATATTCCCCAAAGCATCGGTCCATCAGCATTTGAAGCCATGGCAAACGGACAGGATAATGATCAGAATTAGGGCGATAATGATCGCCAAAACAATCAGCTTAATCTTCATGTTCTGTAGCCACATTTTCCTTCTCATTTTTGTTCCTTGCTGCCTGAAATCTTGTGCCTGACCACAAATCACAGGTCAAATGAGAATTAAAACCATGGAATGACAATGCTGGAACTTCAAATCAAGCAACATGTGCTGCCCTTGCCAATCGTTACCTGGGAGCGAAGGTTTTCAGTTTTATCAACTAGCAGTTCAATTTTCTCACCACGATCAAGAACCTATGATCAGTAGAGACCGAAATAAATATTTAGAACAATATGGCAACTTGGAATGTTTGATTTCTGTAATCAGTTTGGAGTGTTTTAACAGCAAGCTTTCCTACCTTCTCAATATTCTCCATCATGACTCCTTTTACTTCAGAAACTTGAGCTTTCACTTTTGCCAGCTTGCTGATCTCCTCAGGGTTGTCCACACAGTATTGCATGTGATCTTTCAGCTTGGACCTGAGATGTAAATGGAAGTCAATGGTTCTAGTTAACTATGCTTGAGCAAAAGCCCATATTTAGTTGGATTGACTAAAAAGGTACCCGAACTCTCGGTTTAAACTGTTGGCTGCAGCTGTTGCAGCTTTTCCTCCTCCATATCTTTTAGTGAAGTCCTCCTTAACTCTCTCAAGGAAAGCAATGGGAATCTGCCTGCCAGCTGCCTCAACTGCAACTACACAATATGCTGCAATATTGATGTCTGATATCAGATCATAGTAGTAAGCCAGCTGACGGGCAATGCAAGGTATATGGACAAATATGTCAAGTACAATTAGATTGGTCAGTGAATAAAAATTTTGGCAATCCAAAAAAAAAACATCGACTCCATCCGCTCTGTCACAAGAAGCAAATATTACATCAAAAAGGCATTTGCTGGAATAACACAGATGAGGAAAATTGACAGGTATGTTTGCAAGATCCCTAGAAAAGATAGGAAAACACACAACTCTTTACGTCAACAAGCATAGGTTACAGTGCCCTTATTGATATGAAGCTTCTATCAAATAAAAAAGCACCAGTTTATAAAAACAAAAATGCATTATCAACTTAGTACATATATAGTATGTAAACCAGACAAAATTATAAAAAGGTTCTCGTTTGCAATCCACAGAAAAAAAAACTAAGTGAAACAAAAAAACAAAACCAAGTGAAACAAAAAAACAAAACCAAGATATCCCATTACATCAAATATCAGTCAATGTCGCTGAGACTGAATTGAGAAATTTAAGGAATTCACAACATCATCAATTACTTACTAGTTGGGAAGGATGAACAGAAGTAGCTAACAAAATCTCCCATTGATATAATGGGATTAAGATTATAGGGAAAATAGACTGAATAGAGATATTTAGCTGACAAAGATTGATATAATTTTGTATGAACATTCTTGTTATTGATAGATGACCAAGAACCTGAGATTTACCTATTTAGGGAACAAAATTTGCTTGCAGTAGTATCATAAAGTTCTTGTCATATTCACATATTTGCATAACATGTCTCCAGCTATATAAACTAAAATCCAAATTTCTCAATAGAAATTGTCAAATTTTCCGTTATACTATAATTATCCTTCCATACTCCACTCCTTGTAGTCGAAAACCTAGTCAGAAAAACAATGTCAGGATGGGTAGTGGAAAGTGGAAATATGACGTGCATTGTTTGGGAAAGTAGTTTATGGGGTTGCCAACTATAAATACTTGGAACAAAGTTCCTCAATGGCAATAGTCAATGATTCAAGTATAATTATGTCGATACTCTACATTCCTTGCAATCCAAACATAGTTCATAAAAACAAATTCAGGATAGGTATTGAACACTTTAAATATGATCTGCAATGTTTCATAAAGAAGTTTAGAATAGGAATTGGACACAAGGAACGGATCGACATTGTTTTCCAAAAAGCAGTTTACTGGGATGCATTTTTATATGCACTAGTGCTTTGCATTGCGTATTCTATATGTTGATTATCAAGAATTGAAGATATAGATGCAATGTATATGCATAGACTAGGCACATAAGAGAAAATGAACCACATTGTGCATAATTCACAAAAATCAATTCAAATCTTCAATTCACCTAAATTATTCTAATTTACTAAATTCAAATACATATATTATTTTGATGAATAGATTGTGCATGAACATGATAAATTATTCAGTTAATATTTTGTTTTTTTAGGAAAAAAAAGAATCAACAAAGTGCTAGGAATAAGATTTAAATAAAGTGTAGAAGCAATAAGAGGTCTTAAACTCTATTTTTTTCAATAAAAAAATACACAATAGCAACCAATTTGATTTAAATGAGAATATAAATGATTCTGATGGTTTTGAGGAATCAATAATGAAAATGATAATGGCATGATTTCCTGAAACGATTCTTAAGAATGCTAATGAGTGCTTACCTATTATTTTGTAGTTTTCAGAATATGCACAATTAGATCACAGAAACTTAGTCATAGTGATCCATAATAAATATCTTAGTCACAGTGATCTATGATAAATATCTAATTGGATGGAGATTTCAATCATTTTTGAAGCACATCCAAAATTCAAGTGAAGGTGGCCTCTTCTTTGTCAATTGATTATATTTGCATTAATTAAACATAAACTGTATTATTAAATCTTATTCATATATTCCTAAAGATCGAGCTGAACTAATAAACTAACTGCATCTAGAGATATTAGATAAGTGACTGCATATGTGCTGCAGTGAACCATTTCATAAGTGTATTATGGCTAAAGCAATCACATAGATTGCTTTGTAAAATGATTGTATAGATAAATTGCACAATTTTACATTAAAATGACTGAAAATACACACATCACGGAGTAGAAGAATTAATAATTGTTTCTCTACAGCAAAAAAGGAGAAAAAACAATTAGCTTCATGAGAGATAAAGGCAGGTAAAGTGCAATTATACAAAAAGGGCCAAAGTTACAATTAATAATTGCTTCATGAGAACACGTAGCAGCTAGAGATATTTATGCTATATGCCAACAATTTCACTCCACCAAACTGTTCTATAGATCTTTTAGCTCATTGATAGCTATGACCGCTACTAGCATCTCAACAATATCCAGAGAAAAGGGCCAAAGTTGAACATCTCATCCAATTTTCTCTGAACTGGTTAAATTTCTTTCTACCGCATAATAATAATACTAAGGCCACCCTTCATTACTTTGAGATGCATCTTAAGATCAATTGTTTCTTCCCCCACCTAATCGTATGAGTCAAAGGATTCCAAGCCATACATATGGAAGCAACCAATGTAATCCGTTATTCTTCCCCAAATACCAAAAGAATGTAACTAAAAAACCTAATTCCTCAAAATTTACCATCAATCATCGGAATCTGACTAGGAAGTCAACCCAAAAATTCAAGATGAACACAACAAGGCATAAACAGTCAAACAAGAACAGATCAGATCGAGCTACAGACTTAAAGTCAAAATAACCGCAGAATCAAACGCAAGGGCAGGGGCTCACTGTAGCCGTCCTCAACGAGGTAGTTGAATGTGTGACCGTCGCAGTTGTAGGTGAACTTGTTGTTGGCGGCGGGAAGTTTCTGGAGGCACTGGGAGGCGATGCTGGTGAAATTTCCGGTGAACTCGGTGTACTCCGACAGGATCACCGTCCCCCGCGCGACGAAGCTGTAGATGAGAGTCTGCTGCCCCATCTGAACTCCTTACGCTCGCAGGAGGAAACCCTAACGCTAGATCTGGTAGAGGAAGCTCAAAGGGATAAGAACGCAATAAAGCTGCGAAGAGAAGAGGAGATCGTTCCACTTTTGGCTCCTCCCAAGCAGTGAAGCATTTTAAAGGGCGAAAAAAAGAAGGAAAGGTATCTTCCAACAGAATGTTGTCTTTCTGCGAGCATAAAAAAATATCTCTAATTATAGGGGCTTTGTTAGGGAGTTTTGATTTCTCAACTGAATTATCACATTGTAATTTCAGGACGGATATTTCGAGAATTCAAATGTAACTTCCGAAAGAGATGTACTTTGAAATTTGAAATAACTGAGGAGGTAATTCGTTATTTTTAAAAGGGTAAAAAGAAAAGTAGCATGCGTTTCGTGCGGAAGCAAACAAAAAAGTGTAGGCGGTTTGGCCAACACGGTACAACGGATTGCCGCCGTGTCGGAGAAAAATAATAATAACAACGATAATAAAAATGGATCAACAAAAGCTTCCATTAAGAAAAAGTGAAAGTAGTCCCGGGACCACGTACAACGGCCAATTAGTTTCTTAATTTAAGTATTTACTAATCGAATTTCAATTTTAATATGATTGACAACGCCGGGTTGATAAACGCTAAGCTTCAGTTAAGAAAAAGTAAAAATAGCCCCTGCGTAATGGTAGGGAAGTAGAGGTCAATTTTAACGAATTAACAAATTTTTTTTTTAATAAACAATTGATCTGGTCTAAAAATACAGACCGCTCGAATGCTTTTCTATAAGACCAAATTAATTACCCAAAAATAATCAATGTAAGTAGATATGTAATGATCAATTAAAAAAACAAAAAAAAGTGAACATAGGTGAAAAATAAATACAAATATATTGACGATCTTAAATTGTTTATTATTATGATCTCTTCGTATCCAAAATAACTTTTCATTCATTTAAAAGTCACAACTGTTGTCAACCATACTAACAAATTTGGATCTGGAGGATGAACCGCTCACCTGGGAGATACACATGCACCATAGCCTTCCAATTGGACCTACCTGATCCCTCAAGATGTAAACAAGTGATAAAGCTAACATGGACTCAACATGAAGGCTACATACATACGCACTCGATGCAATCTCAACGTGAACACTTGTGGATTTGATGTTAATAAAGAAACAAGATTCTGTATGCACCCCTTTTGATCTCATCGTGCTTGACTCGAGATAACCATGTGCTTACATGAAATTACACAACCTACAATTTTGATTGAAGGCTTCCGTGTGATTAATTGCACTGCCTTGGGCGGAAGTTCTTATCTGATAAAAGTGATAGCATAAGTTGCTCGAGCCTGATCGCGCCAGGACCTGGTCGAAGAATGGTTGTATTTCCCACAACCAGGCAAGGGTCGCTGCCATTTTCTTTACTTCCTGCACACCACCCTCCGGGAACAATCATGTCTGGCCTACGAAATAAGAGTTCAGCGTCTATCTTGTCGAGTATAGGATGATCCCAACGAAATTTGCGTGCAAATGGTGCGTTGCTATCTACCAAGCGTGACATATCATTAAGGTTGAGGTAGTGAGGATGCTGCTTTGGCGGATTGTCCCATGAAATGAAGTGGAGGTCATGGTTGACAGTGGTATTGCGGTATTCCTGTGCATTGCATACGACAGTATGGAAGTAACCTTCTGGTGAGGAGATGAAATTGGCATAATACATGAAGACAGTTCGTGGAAGGTTGTCCCAACCCCATATGCAATAATCAACGAAAGAATGGGAGAGAGCCATCCATGCAGAACCTGCAAAAGAACCAAAGTGAAACTTGAATCATTATATTTGGTGATACAACATAACAATTTTGAGTACCACACTACTGATAAGCAAATGGAAAAGGAAGGTTTGCATATAACAAAATAACTATACAAAATAATAAGTTTCACAAGTATGCAGAAAATTCCTGTCACAATTACAGGACTGAATAAGTGTTCTTTACCATGTAAAACACATGAGCTGATATCCTGTTGCAGATAACATGGAATATACTAAAAAATTTATACTGGAAACAAGTTATAAAGGGCAGCAAAGGCAAAAGAGTGTCATCACTTACGGCCTAAAATTGATTCTAAGTATTGCTTCTCTCTCTGTAAACACAATATTAACAGACACAACTATAGGACTTGAAGGGAAAAAAAAAGAAGGGATAGTTTAGACAATATAAGAAACAACACATTATTGTTCGCCAGGTTTCTGATCCAAATCAAATTTTTATTTGGTAATATCATGATAGTAGGATTTGTCGAATGACGGGCAATATACTACCATAAAGCATTTTGACTCCATTTGCTTAAAGCAAGTAATATAGTTATAGTAATGGTTACAATTCCAGATAGAAGGAAACACACACAAAAAACTGATCTATTTAGGACATTTAGAATCTCACACGTTTTTTGAGAATTACTTGGAGTTCTTTCTTAGTTTGGATTCATAGCTTTTTCATTATAGGCATACAAGAAACATAGTCTAGGTAAAGCATAGAGGAGATGCTCTTACAAGAACTTACTAACCTACTTAGCTAGGAAAGGGCTGATAACAACAGCTGACACCAACAAATGCAAATTTGCTAAATTTAAATCAATTACAACTCATTCCTTAGGCCAGCAAGATAAAGATTTAAATTTATCTGTGGTTGGTCACAAATCTTTATCCAAACTTACAGTGTGATGAAAGAGAAACTGTCAAGTTGAAATTGTTTAAGATCCTCTAGTTAGTCCTTTTGAGTTTTGTTATAGCATAGGCATGCCCATCTTCTATTTCAGAATGCAAAACACTAAGACACTTAAACTCATAAGAAATTCAGAGTTTATGTGACTTGCACATGCTAATTTATCAGGCAATTGGTAAATAGGACCCCCAAAAAGCTTGGATAGAGTGCTAACTTGACCAAGCTATTCCACCATGCTTTGTGTACATGGCTAGTATGACATGAACTAAACTTCCATGATTTCACATATTTCTTAGCTATTTACTTTGCACCATATCAAACATATGGATAGCTTTCCTTATCAGATTCATATGTTTCCACAACAATAGCTAAGGCATCATATAAATTATCATAATATGGTTCAAAATTTAATCATCTAATAGTTTATTTTTATATCTAGTTGATGAAGGTATTATTTTCTCTGTGAGAAAATTAGCATGGAAGATAATGTAAGGTTAGCTTAACAAAGGTAATATTTATACATCATTGATTCTTTATCTTCTCAAGACACCTTTGTGAAACTGTAAATTTGACTTTAATAAGGTTATTCTTGAATCAATAATTATCTCCTGAAATATCAACTTCATAACAAATTGTTCTGCTTAGTGGATCAAAATTAGTAATACATATCTGTATTAAATTGTTGATGCTGCTTGCCATGTATGAGTAGTAAATTTACGTCAACAGATATATTCTATTTTTTAGCTTAGTCTATTTAGTTCATAGTACAAAATTTGATACCTTGTATGTTTCATTTAAATGGCCTTTGTAACTCATATTGACCTAGGCACGGGTGGCACAAGACACTTGTATGTTATAGTGAGGATGTATAATTAATATACTAGGTCATTCTCTAGATTAACAAGCTCAAAATTTTAAGCTTGGAGCAGATTGCCTCCAAAATCTGAATAATCCTTTTTGTAGAACAGAATCAGTAGTAAAGATTGGCTTGACACTCACCAGTGAATAGTTTGAAGGCAGTGGGCACGCTCCTCCTTTGTGGAATCCAGAAGACATCAGCTTTCTTAGTCAAGTACAACCCTGGATCTATAATTATGGGTTTCGCCCTCTGGAACCTATAAAGGATGAATGAAATCGCTCTGAACGATTTTCCAATCCTAACAAGTTAAACGACACGCAATAGAAAATGACTTACTCCTTCCACCCAATATTACTAGTGTGATCGATGAAGTTGAGATCCCTTGGCAAATATGAGAACATATGCAACAAATCTAATTCAAACGCCAACAAATTAGCCTATCACTGCATTGTCCATGAAAGAGAACAAAATTTGATTCAATAAAAGAAAATGAAAAGGCAACTCGATTACCATCCTGAGGGACAAGGGGGTAATCCGAAGCACTGAGATTGATGAACCAATCCCAATCCCCGCCCTCCTTTAGCAATATCGCCGCGGCATGGAGAGTATTCGCCACCATGGTCGGCCCCCGGTACGTGACAAGATTGGCCTTCGTGATCATCCTGACGTTCCCAACGGCTGCAAAGAGCGGATGACTAGCGACGTAATCCCTTAAATCATCGCGTTCCTCGGCGGGGGCCTCCAGATCGAGGTGAACCACGTAGCAATTGGCGGGGTGGTAAAGGGCGAGAAGGACGCGCTTGATCATGTTGCCGTCGCCGACGGTTCCGGAGATAAGGTATGCGAGGCGGGGTGGTGGCGGGGAGGTGCCCACGGAGGAGGAGGGAGGGGTCTGACGGAGCTTGGACTCGACGTAGACAGGGGCGTAGAAGGCGGTGAAAGGGTGTGATAGCAGCGCGGAGGGGAGCAGGGAGAGAGGGAGCAGGGAGAGGGGGACGTCCGGAGAGGAGAGTGTGGTGAGGAAGAGGAGAAGCACCAGGGAGACGGTGGCGCCGACGGCCAGAGGGGCTATCCACTTCCGGTCCGCCGCCATCACCGCCTGCCGCCCGTGCAGGGAGTTGAAGGCCGCCTTCATCGCCGGATCTGGAGACAAACCGGACGCACCATGTGATGATCCCTTCTTCACAAAATCGAATCACAACTCACAAATAGAATTTAGAACGCTTTATTAATTTAAGAGCATATAAATGCTTGATGAATTGAATGATCTCTCTCTCAGTCTTGTCGGAACTCGGAATACTCGAGATGGAGAATTCAATTCAATTCCATTCAATTGGAAATTGGGGGAAATTTTTCCATGGCACAAGATATCGAATTTTTTTTTAAAAAAAAGCGTGAATAGTCAGGTTATTAGAAAAAAAAATTAAAAACAATTTTTTTTACAAATTTAAGTGATATTAATTCATACTCAGGATTTAAATCCTATAGTTTTTTTTAATGTTTTTTTCCTGATATTCTGATTTAAATCCCAATCGTTTCTATTTTCACGATTTAAATCCCGACATTTTTTTTATAATAATGGAAATTAAATTCATGTTCTTAATAATTTGTTTTTACATACGGATTGATTTTTCATTTAACGCTTAAGTTTTATTTTTTTTAAAAATAAATTCGTAATAAATTTTATAATTTTTTATTAGAAAGCTAAATTATTTTATTAACCTATGTTTAAATAATAATAATTTATATTTATTAAATATATTATAAGTTATATTAGTAAATAATTTCAATAAAAATAAAAAAAATCGGAGATTTAGTAAATATATTTAAGATTGCCATGGCTAATATTAAAAGAATCGATATTTATATTATTTGTAGAAAGATTGATAAGTCTAAATATAAAAATATTTATCAAATATACTACAAATTATATTTAATCGGGTAACCGATCTCGGACATCGATGATTTCAATGTGGGAGGAATCATTTGAGAAAAGAAATTCTACCATCCATATTTCGTTCGTGTGATTGTTGACTATAGCATCGTTATCTGCATCATTTTTAACCTATTTATCATCCCCATGATTGTTCTCTTATGAATCATCGCCATTAACTTCAGATAAATAGAAATGCATACTAGATATATCTACCGATTGGAGGTTGGACATTGTGGACATGTGTTCCATTTGAAATGGAGCAAAAATATTTGTAGAGAGAGTAAAATAATCAGGTCCCAAACTGTCCTGAAAATGAGAACATGTTTCAAACATTGAAAATTCTAAAGTGGTTGGGTGGCCAAAATCTCTATAGGTTGGCAACGATAACAGACTTGGAAATGACTCTAAAAATGTTGGGGATCGGAGTGCTGGCCAAACCCACTTGATGTAGGATAACCACCAAAACTTATTCAGCTGGTGTGAATGAAGATGAGCTAGCTTGCACTGACAGATCTCTCTAGACTGGTGGTTCAGAAATAGTATTACAGCTCATACGAGGAGGATCGACATACCTTTGCCTTGGTTGATGGATTCTCGAACCTCTACCTGATGGTGCATTAGCAGTAGGAGTGAACCCATAATCAGGAATATACATATCGTCCTGAATGATATATTCACTTGGGTAGTCCACGTATCTTCGCTGTTCTCAGAAAGCACCAAGAATAGCTCTAGCCATCCGGTTATGCTGTCGTCTGATCGGAGCATTATCTGAGCACGAAGAGATCCATGCTCTCTCTTGTGAGTATCAATCTAGCATAAGAAGAAAAAAAAATAAATATAATGGAACTTAAAGTGCAATTGAATTTTAATTTGCGAAACAATTAGAGAGTTTGGTGATATCTTACACTTCCTACATGAGTAGCCCCCTCGACTGTTATAAATCTTCATGTTACTCATCTGTACCAGTCTTTATATTGACTATGTTAGTGTTGGGTCAATAAATTGGTGTTACTGTGAATCACAAATTATTGACGGTTATTCTAGATGTTAATCTCCCTTGTCCATTCAACTCTCCAATCGACCTTGTATTTTCCCCTTTGACTGGTTGAATGATAACCACAATGACAAAAAGGAGGAACATGGATAAACTGGAGCTAGCCGAATTATCCTTATACCCTATCTAGATAATATCATTCAACAACATTGAAGTGTATCAAGGGTACATCAGATGACAGACCGGGACAGCACAAAAGCAGTGACTGATAATTCACAGCAATCAGACCCAGCTGCTAACTGTTCATCCCCAGGGCCAGAATCCTCTGATAACAGTTATGGCAACAGTAAGTTCAGTAGCACTGAAACTGGCACGGAACATGACACATTTTTCCAGCCTCAGTGGACAGTGCAGACAAGGGTCAGATCAGCAAAAAGACAGGTGTATGCAAATTAAAAACATGTTAGTGTTATGAATGGGCAAGAAATTGAATTAGTTTCTGCACGACCGGCAACAAACTTCCATCAAATTCAGCATACACAGGATGTCAGCACATAACAGCTGCGCACTGCATGCTCACAGCAGCCTGGTGCAGTCACAGAGAAGGGCAGCAGGCAGCAGCATTGTACCAGACCGCACCCTACAGAGAAGCAGAGAGTGAAGGGGCAAACTGAGCAGAGGAAGAACAGGTTTCTGACCAACAAACCCACTGGTGCAACAGCAGGCAATAGGTTTGATTTGTTGGGTGGAAATGCTGAGATTGGTATAGATGATAGGTTACAGACTAGAAACCAAACGGCAAGGCGGCTTAGGCTGTCTACCTCCACATGAAGATTGCCTTATGGAATGTGAGGGGCTTCAACCAAGCCCCCAAACAGAGAGAAGTGCAGCACTTCTTTCTGAAGCATAAATTAGCGGTAATGGGTATCTTGGAGACAAAACTAACAGAAGCAGCATTTCAAGGTATGAAATTACGACAGTTCTGGGGCCTTAAGATGGCACATCACGTTGGGGAGGGATTTCAAAGAAGTAGGATTATGATTCTCTGGGACTCAAACAAGATTACCTTTGATTTTTTGGAATGACATGAACAATACATACATGGGAAGCTAACCTGTCTAGCTACATAGAAATCCTTCATGCTTACCTTCGTATATGGACAACTTAACATCCAGAAAAGAAGAAGATTATGGGAAGGACTCAATATGCTTGGCAGTGACATGGATGAACCTTGGATATTGCTTGGGGACTTTAACTCACCTTTAACAGTTGAAGACAAAAGAGGGGGTATGCCAATCACATCTTATCAAGTTACAGATTTTCAGGATTGTGTCATGCAAAATGGATTAGAGGATCTTCATCATACCGGTTGTACATACACGTGGACTAATAATGAGGTGTTTTGCAAGCTGGACAGATGCTTGGTCAACAAGAGATGGTTAGAGCAGGACACAAGAGGGGTAGTTGAATTTCTTCCACCTGGATACATCTCTGATCATACAACCTGCTTGGTCACCTTCATGGGTACCACAGACCACATCAACAAGTCTTTCAAATATTTCAACATGTGGACCACACATGACACTTATAATAGTGTGGTGGAGGAGAAATGGAATAGTTTAGGATTGGGCCCAAGGGAAGGTACAATGCAGTTCAGACTAAAACAAAAGTTGCAAAGGTTGAAGGGCACATTTAAACAATTCAACAAGCTTCACTTCCAGCACATCAAAGAAAGATCCCAGCGGGCACAAGAGGAGCTTCAACAAATGCAGCAATTAGGATATACTACTGGGGCTTTTGAAGAGAATTATCAAACAACTCACAAGCATGTTGATTAACTAAGCCGAGCCGAGTTTCTATTTTGTGCACAAAAGGCTAAGTGTAGATATTTTCGGGAGGTGGACCGGAACATAGCATACTTCCATGCCTTATTCAAAAGAACTAATAGGAGGAGGGAAATAGTGGCACTAGAGAAGAGTGATGGGGGTACCACTACTAGTTTGGATGAGATTGTCACCGAATTTTTGGATACATACAAGGGGTTTCTTGGCACTAGCATCACAAGGACACCACTTCAAGCCGAATGCCTTACATTTAGGAGAACTTTGAATTCGGGCCAGCAGGATACCTTGATATTAATGCCTACGGAAGAGGATATCAAGAGAGCCTTATTTAGCATTAGAGATCAAAAAGCCCCGGGGC
>JBBMJZ010348240.1:0-17225 GCA_037833815.1 Zingiber zerumbet
TATTCTATTGTTGCTATCCAAGTCTTTTTTTTTTTGTCATCATCTTCCTCATTTACTGTGCATATTTCTCCTAATTTTGCATCGCCTAACTGGAGCATTTATTGATCGTCTAAGTGCATATTTATACCATCTTAAGCTTGTCTCTCGAAATTTTCCCTCAATAAATGCAGCTCCGAGAACTCAAATGTTTTTATTTCTTATCTAGTCCATTCTCGTATATTCATACATCCACCTTAATATCATCATCTTTGTAACTCTCATCTTCTGATCATGTGCTCGAGTCATAGCCCAACATTCAGCTTCATATAACATGACATGTCTAACCGTCATTTTGTAAAACTTCCCTTTAAGTTTAAGAGGTACTTTACGACATAGATCACCCAACGCCCTCCTCCATTTCAACATCCTGCTTGTATTTAAGACATTTCTCTCAATCCCTCTATCCTTTTGCAAAAATTATCCTAAATATTTAAAGCTCATATTTAAAGCTCTCAGTTCTAGACAAGTCATCATCATCTTCTTTCTTAATAATTATGTTTAATATTGTTAAATTTAAATTCCATATATTTTATCTTTACTCTACTAAGCCTAAAATCTTTCACTACTAGGAATCTTAAAGATAATGTATAGAATTTTTCATAAATTCCAAAAATAGTTCACACCAAATTACACAACATAATTCTAAATAATATGTGGAAATAAATAGATTGTATTTATTAATAAATAGATATTTTACCATATTAATTACAGTCAAATTGGATTATTTAGAAGACTGCTCAATATGATAGAAATTATCCTTTAAGAAACTCTTTCATTTTTTAATTATTATAATTCCTTTTCTATTGTATGATACACTGATAAATATATATATATATAGTTTTTATGTTTTTCTATTTTCTTAGTTTAAAATTATTCTTTTCCAATTTTGATCTAAGTAACCCAACAAATCCAATAAGGTCAATATTAAACTTTCCTAACTAGTTTATGCAGATACCACAATAACCTAAGATTTGAAGACAAAGAGGCAATAATATCAATGAACGCATGGGGCAATAAAACCTCTTTCCTCATATCTTATGTAGCTCATCCCCTCTATTTTGTTGTACGCACGCGCGCACACAGCAGACGTGTACCAAAATTAGACCAAACCATCTGATTCTCCAGCTTTCTTTATCTGAATTTTTTGCTGATTCAAGTTTATAATTATCAGCAAAAGTCAATGCAATGGATTTTGTATTTATTATAATCTAGATAAAATGGAATGTGAAATTGAAACAGTTCGAACTTGACTGATCATAATCAGTTAATTTTAAAAAACATGTGGTCGAAACATGAAGTGTACAATAACCTGTGGGCATATTATTTCATGTGTATCAACAGTATGCATATAATTGACTATGAAGCCAAAAGTGAGAAACCCAGTACCTTGAACATACGACCAAGTTGCTCAACGCACTCCATCACTAACTGTTGATGACCTAAAATTTTCCTGCTTTTCATAATGCGCACGATGGAAGCATCAATGGCATATCTTCTGTCCTTGTCAACATCTTCTATTACTTTCTTCTTCTCATCCACAGGAGGGAGAGGTATCTGAAGTTGATGGCAAGCCAATGAATCCAAATAAATGTGAGATTAAATAGATGGAAGAAGCAACCACGAGTAGGGGGAAAAAAAGAAAGAAAAAAAAAACTAAATCTTCCAAATTTGTGCACAGACCTTGATCCTTCTCATTTTGTCAGTGAATTTGGAATTAAACTCAAACACATCAGTTGAAGTAATGGTTTTGGTGCTTGGCTCCTTATTAAGAATCTTATACTTGGCACAAGAAAGGGAGTGGAGCAATCTGATTACATCATCATCCGTCAAGTTAAGTTGAGTCATGATCTCTGAATAGCTCAATCTATCAGAGGCATTGAACAAAAGAAGAGCAGCCGCCTGTACAGAACTCACGAATACTTACAGTTGATATCCAAGATTATTTTAAACAACAAGTATTGAGGGTTAAAGAGATACCTGATATGTTGTTACAATAAGTTCAATGGTTTTGGGTTCAAATTTCCCATTGATATTACAGGTACCCAAAGAATATATCCAAGTAAGCTTTCTATGTTTAGTTTTTGTCTGATAAAATTCCCTGAAGACCTCCACACACTTAACCTGAAATTAGATATTAAAATCAGTTCCTAGTGCACAAGTAAAAAACTCGCACAAAATTTTCTTTAAATAGAAAATCTTTGAATTTGAAGATGAAATCCATAAATTTGCATTATTGCTTTTATGTCACCCACATCTTTCCTCATTGTCCTAACCATTTATTTCAATTGAACTTAGTAAAGCCAAAAGAAATAATATTGTAGTAATGCACAGCAATATGTTTGTTTTGGATTAGAATAAAACCAATGAGAACAAGGATGAAGGTTTCTATGTTCCTTCTTTGTTCTTAATTTTCATCTCTTGGTAGAAAAAATGGTGTTTAACATGATTGAAGAAATTGCAACAAGGAAACAAAAGGGTAAGTAAGCAAATGAAAGACGGAGGAATTTGGCAATACCATTTTCCCACCAATATGTACTAAAGGTAGAAACAAGACCAGAACATCCATAACACAAAGGATGACATCCAACAGAGGGCCAATCAGATACCCAAGAGAAGAGGATTTCAGAAGCTAACAAAATTTCCAATGCATCATTAAACTTCCAAAATGTATTGGTATTAATTGTTCTGGTCAAAGTACCCACATAAGGCATTTAACTGGACTGGTTAAACTGCATCCATTAGATAGTGTCCATATGTGAGGATCAACACTAGCAAAATTTTATGTGACTAGTCACCCAATAGGACTAAGAACTTAGAGGGTTTGGGTAAGTGTAGTGATTTTCTGGTTCCAGTATTATTTTAGTATTAGATTATGCAAATTGACCTACATTTATCTGTTCAAGTACGGTAGTTATACTTTGTATTCAGATCCTCTCTGATAAAAAAAACCTTGACAAGACTTTGACTTGATGTCAATAACTCTAGCTTTTCCAAGAGATGTCAGTGTATCAGTATATTCATTATCAACTTCAATTAGAGAGATGGGATTTCCTGTACCTTGAATAATTTCCAAACACCAAAAGAAGTTAAGCTAATAGCAATTATCTTATTCTGATGTTCAACTCCGCCCATGATGACCGGTCATGGCCGGTCCCAAGCCCGGATAAAGGAGGAGGGTTGCGTTAGGTTGCCAGCCAGCGTTAAAACTATGGCAAATATTAATGAATGAATCCTGATGTTCACGGATACCATGGATACTAATCTGGATTGAAGACAGAATCAGAAGTGTTTGAAATAAGTTGCCAGGAATCAAATATGCTTAAAGAGAGTGAGAAATATAGAGGATGGGAAGAAGCAAAACCAAAAGCATGAGAAGACAAAAGGATCAGATGAGAGAAGAGGCATTTTTTAGGGGATCCCCAAGATTGCCTATATCCATCACCACTGAGAGGCATCTTATCTAACAACAGTACAACATACATTAGATAGCTTACATTGGCTTTTATGATGCAGAGAATGAAGGGTATATGCATAGACCAAATCTTGCAGGTAAGTTAAACAAGGCCAAGACCATAAGTGAGACAAGGCAGTAGGCCCATCAACTTAGGTGCATTAAAAAATAAAATAAAATAAAAATCACTACCTTACAACAATCAGCCAATCAGCTAACTAGGATCTTAAATGAACCAGCTCTTCATAAACAAACTTGGTGTTTGATTCGATAAAGCTCATTGATGTCCATTCAATAGTAAACAAATATATAATACAAACAAACTTCAACTATAGTAAGCTTGGTTTGTTAACATTTATTAAAAAAATTCATAAACAATTTATGAATAAATTTATTTACCAAGTTACATAAAACTTAAGTATAAATTTATTTCTTAATTTTTTTATTCAAATATACAAAACATTATAATTTATAAAATTTTGAAATCTTAAATCGTTCATAATATGTCAAAAAATAAGAAAATAATATAAGTTTCGCGTATTAGATCAAAGTTTTACCTAAATTATAAAGGCGACAAATGTTATTCGAATTTTATTAAACAAGGATGAAGAAGCTTGATAAGAAAATAAACAAGCTAGCACAGTTAACTTGGCTTGGCTAGTTTACACCCCAACAGCTAACCCAACTCAGTATTGATAGATGTTGATGAGAGATTTGTGATGCAATCAGACATCTCATAGCACCGACAGAATATCACTAAAAATTTGTGAGAAATCCCTCATATCCAATTCAATGAATCTCACTGATCAAGAAGATAAGTAACACAATCAACAAAAAGAATTCTTCAAATGATAGAGGTAGAGGCAATAGTAAGAGGCTCAACTGAAGACCAACAAGAAGGCGACATTTTGTTAAATTTGAGGCAAACTCATTTAGGAAAGTGGAGAAGAGGGATATTTTGAGTATAACTTGACTATCAAGTATTGGCATATAGCTAAGTTAATAATGTATAAAGGTTAAAGAAAATTAAGGAGGTAATTAGACATTAAGTTTATGGAAATTTGATAGATATATACTAGAGAGGCATTAACAATTTTATATATATAGCTGCTTATTAATCATACTAAATTTTTATTTAATTTTAATGTATTAACATTATTATCATTTATTAATATCCATTGAATATCTGATATGTTATTTTATGATAAAATATATGTTAATAAATCATCATTAAGAATTTGGGATCGACAACAAAAAGATCTTATTTTCCTATAATAATATATTAAGATAAAGAGATAATTTAGGAATTAAGTATATATTAAGACATTAACAAGTAGTTTAGGTAATTATTGAGGATTTTTAAATATTAATTAAGAAAACTAAATTGTTATTTAATTATAATTTATTAATAGTATTATGATTTATTATTTCCTATCAATAACGTCATATGTTATTAAATGGAAATATATAATATAATAATTTGCATTATAAGTGTTTGATGTCGACAAAAAAAACTTATCTTTCTATAGAATTCAATGGAAGTCAATTACACAGCTTGTAAAGCCCTAATACAAAGCTTAATATTTTTTTCTCTTAAGCTCTAGATTCACATGGACAGTTTATTAATAATTATAACCAAATCATCAAAAAATATTATTTATTGATTATATTAATCTCTCATGTGAGCAATACGATATTATTTAATCTTTATTGATAGTATTAAGTACAACAAAGGAAAATAAACAATGGGTGAAAAATTAAGTGCGGAGAATAAGAACAAATGAAGGATTATAATAGCATAACTGATTATAAGTTAAAATTATGAGGGAAATCATATTAAATTTAGGCTAATCATACTAACAAATGTTCAATTAACTGAGCTAATATCCTCTGAGATGCTATGATATGAGTCATTAAGTACATTCTGCAAGTTCTTGCTGTAAAAAATGGATAATTGCTTGTTAAATCCATTTCTTTTTCATACTGAATTAGATTCATATTGGCATTTTAAGACTGATAATAGTAAATTAACATTAAGGGGAGACAAATGAAACATGAGTCAACTAACCATCTCAACAGGAAGGTTCAGATCAAATGATTTGTAACTTGGCCAGAATCCAGTCGTTAGAACAGTAACAGTAAGATCTATCCCTGGATTAGCATGAAAATTACTGTTGAGATAGTCCTCAAAGCTAGACTGGTTTTCCCTTGCAAGGGTAAGATCAGTGACCTGAAACCAATCCCACAAAATCAGGCCACCGTTGTATATCTAACTGAGCAAATCAAAATGCTGATACCGACCATGCCCTCCATCTTTGAAGTAAACTGCCCTCCGCATTGCTGCTTTAGCTTTGTCAAAATGCTCCTCTCATGGTCATCATTAGCACTTTTGTCAAAGAGCAACCTCCTGGCAAGCTTCTTCCTATGAATTCACAACTTTTGACTTCAGCCAAGGTTGAAAATAACAGAAAAGAAAACGAAGGTAATATCATAATGGATACAAGTCACCAAATAGCCAAGAAATAGAGTAATAGACGGTATATACCTATAGAACTCGGCAAACAGATCTTTGTCACTGATATAAGCGAGCAACTTTACAACCTGCAAAACATAGGAAAATGGTTGAATCCAACCCCTAGAGCCTAGGAAAGAGGAATACAAACATCAAAATGAGAAATAAAATACAAGATAAAGGATGGGGTATGGCAACATTAAGAACTGATACATAATCAAGGTATTCACCTTCTCAAGAGTCTCTTCAATTGCTTCATCACTGAGTTTTTCACTTCCACCTTTCTTAAGGATATTGTCACAAAAAGTAGCTAATAGCTCAGCACTTGAGCTGCCTGCAACACCCTTGTTGCAGAAAACCTCAAAAGCTTCTTTGAGTGCCTAATCCAAACAGGCAAACTTGGACAAATCATAAGAAATACATCGCAAAGAGTAGTCCATAATAATAAATACCTTGTGAAAAAGGGAGTGATTCTGGAAGCAATCATTCACGTATGCCAAGTATTTGTCATGTAGTTCAATAACTTTTCTAACAAAAACCTACAAATGCCAGGGACGTTAAGAAAACTCAGATAATGACTAATCAATTAGCTCCCAAACAAGTAAAACAAGAAATGACCAATCTGTACCTGCTCTTGGAGACCAACAACATCCCTTTTCTCAGCCTGAAAATTTAGTGTAAGAATGTTACAGGTGCTGTTACTTACAGGTAAACAAGTTCCGAAAAGTTTATCAAATATGTTGTGCAGGGAGGGCAGACTTCAGAAGACTTTACAAGATATGGTAAGCCAAAATATAATGATTCTTAGTTCGATGGAATCAAACACCAAGACATGTCGCACAGCATGGCCCAAAAGTAATGTGGATCTATGGAGAGAAGAATAACTGGAAATCTATAAACCAGAGAAAGGGATGAAGAGATATTATATGTAAATTGACGCAGCAGCATGGAGGAATCGGATCATCAACTTGGATGTTTTCATACATCTCAATCCCAAACACAACAACAACAACAACAACAAATACTAAAATCTCTAGTAAAGAAAAAGAGAAATATTCCAAATCTATTTATAGAAACTAGCTACAAAGAAGAGGTCAATTGATGATTGGTCAAACCCACTAGATGTAATCAATAAGAAAGAGCATGATGAGAGTAATGAGATATCAGCGCCTTCTGATGATGTAATCAGACAAAAAATTCAAAATTATAATTTGCAATGTCGATAGCAATACAACTACTGATGGATGCAATGACTGTGCAGATGCATAAGGAATGAAACTTATTCCCTTGACTCCACACCTGAGCCTTTGGCATATCAGCAAGGATATACCCATGCAACCTAGGATGATGATGGTTACAGTGCATCTATGAAGAGCGAGTACCAACATTGATATAGAGGTGGTAGACAAAATGATTTAGCATTGATTCTAATAATGGTTCATCGTACTTTTAGCCTTTTATTATAGTTCTAATGCATCATACGATAATTTATCATATTAAAGCTCGGAAAGATGTGTATCTTACTCTATGATCATCAAACCTAATTGCATTGCAATTGTGTCAGTTGAACTCCATTTCTCAATGGCGATCCAAGGATAATTACTTAATTGGCCCTTGGAAATCCCTAATCTGGTAAAGATGTTAGAACAACAAATGTTCCATTGATCCATGACAAGGTGATCAAAATTCTTGTAATAGTCAATAACATAAAGAAGTTTTTTCAACTATATACAAGTGAAAGTAAATGAGTACTAAAATTGAATCGGCATGGCACAATACTGAAACTATATCGTTTCGGTCAAAGGCGAAACTTCTGGCAAAGCTATTTTAACCCTTGCTTGGTTCACTAAGTTGCTCTAATGCCACAAAAGGATCCATTTCTAAACCACACTTACAAGTAACCTAGTTCATTTCAAAATTACTCTGTAGTTAGACTCATGCATATATTATTACATCTTAAAAGATTGCTGAAATGCAGATGACAAGTTGCAAAATGTTAAGAGAAAAATGTTTAAGCTAAGAATTATCTGATTTTGATTGAAGATCAAAGCATCAAAATATATACAAGTCTGTTACACATATAATTCTATATTGTCAATTTAGACACTTTGTAATCGTTTTTTTCACTTTTCTCTCTAGTTTTGAGTGGATGGTGTTTGGATGCACTGGAATCTTAAACCTAGTAATTCATGGGATTTAAAACAATATGCTTCTACAAACAAACTAAAGTCTACCTTTCTGTTACTTGCAGCATCTTCTGCCTGTTTAACTAGAGCTGTGCCCTCAATAGTCACATGCTGAGAGTAAAAATTCAGAAACCAGAAAGTTAGATTATTTTAATTTGATACTCCAAAAAGTGAGAAGTTAAAATATCAGAAATAAACCTGCTTAAATATTTGAGAAACAGGATCTAGGCCGCGCTGTATTCTACAGAAAAGCCTGTACATTCGCGAGAGATCATCCACCTATAAAGAATTCAGATGATAGTTGTTAAATCCTAATAAATTTTACAAGGGAAACTCATTTAACAGGCATCAACTAGGATACTAGTATACCTTATCATCTCGAAGTAATGCATGACATCCAGAATGCTCTTTTTCAAGAAGTTGGCTAGCATAGACAAATAATAGTTCGTGTTGCACTTTCTAGGGGACAAGAAAAAGAATGATATCACTGGGGTAGTAAAAAATGAAGCAAGAGCTTAATTAATATTAGTAGCATTGCAAGCTTAATAAGGTAAGTCAAAATTGTAGGGATCTTTTGCGAAAAAACAATATATACGCAACAGAAAAATAATCCCTACAAAGATCCAAGTGAATACAGTATACACTTTATTGTATGAACGGTACAATTCCGACAGCAACTTTGATTTGTCGGATCTCAGCGCAGTGAGAGTGGCCACACCTCTTCGGTATCCACATGAACACGTCCTTCGTTCGTCTCACGAACTCAGCCTTCAGAGAAGAACCACCTTCGTGGTGCTAGCCACTTAGATGATTCGGCCAAGAGAAGAAGAAGAGGAAGAAGGTCCAATTCATCACCGAAAATGCAATGCAAAAGGTCTTTTGTACTCATCCAATGAATACAACAGGTTTTTGCCCTTTGGTCTTCCTTTCATTAATGTTCCATTAATCTCTTTAATGGGCATTAATCTTAATGAATCTAATCCTCTTTAGTGGTTGAGTCTAATTCAATGAATCTAATTCAGATTAGATTCAATCCAATAATCCAATGGTTGGATTCATACGAGTCTAACTCAATGAGTCTAATTCGGATTAGTCCTATAATCTTATGATCCATCATATTTTAGTCAAACTAAAATAAACTCATCTCCAAATCAACATGTTCTTTATGTGTGACCCAATAGGTGCTCATAACGTTACCAGTATTTCTAAAACCATTTTAGATACACAAACAATGAGCGGCATCTAGCAATACATCATTGCTACCCAAGTGACGAGAATGTTAAGATTCAGTCTAACCTTTCTGTGTCTATTATCTTGCATAACTTGATCCTTCTATGCTCGATATCTAAATTGATCAATGAAATATAGATTGTGTCATCCTCTTATCAATCTTTATGTTTCTTGATCTCTAAGTAGACTCACTTAACCAAATGAGCACAATATCTCATATTGACTTATTTGAGCATGGTTATCTACATCACTCATATCCCTCCGTATAACTTATTACATACTCAGTGATCGACTTTATAGTCCACCTTATTATAGGTGACGTTTACAGATACCAAAGCACACAACTCCTTATGTAGGGAACCGTAGTGACTTCAGGTCTAAGGATTATTCATACTAATAGTCCTTATGAGAATGTTTATGATACTCATATAACGATCCATTAAACATTCTCATGGCGGGTTAATTCAGTGCATATTCTCTAATATATGTCCATGTATCAACTTAATATTTTATATACTTGTGAGATTAAGTCATCAATTAACCTACATGCTAGTCTTAACGCATTAATATTGTTTTTGTATATTAATGCTTGACTAGGAATAGTTAAAGAGCAGTGTTCAATATATATCTAGAGCTTCTCACTATCAATTCAACCAATTGATATGTTGTAGATTAGAACCTACTACCTAGGACATTATCATACTTATTCATCTGACATGAAGCTAAAGTAAATATAATAACCATTGTCTTTTATTAATGAAATATGATACAAAAGTTCCATTGTCAATCATCTAACAATTGATTCTAAGAGCTAATACTAACAAAAAAAACCCTATCCATAATCCCCAGGAGTGGTCCTAGACCATGTGTCATTCAGAATAGGTAGTCGAAGCATCAAATAAAAGAAAAATATTCACAACCAATGAACTTGATTGGTATAATTCAACAAAGTTTAAGATTATGAACACAACCTTTAAGGGAAGCACATTTAAGGCACTAATAACTTCAGCTAAATATATAACTCATAAAAAGGCATATTCGTACCTCTAGCAATTTTTGTTCACTGCTAGAGTGCAAGTAATGTGCAACCCTGTCCTTCTCACGCTTTAAGCATTCCTCTGCCTAGAAAAGCCACATAGAACATTAAGCATTTTGACAGAAATCATATGTGAATATATTCTTGGATATACAGTACCTTTAACATGTAATCAGGGCATGAATCTTCAAGAATCCAGTTTGAAGCTTTCCTAGAATAATAGGCAGCAGTGTCTTTAAGTAAATGTGCTTCAAAGTCGTCTTCATAACACTTCATGTTACCCAATCCAATTTCAACAAAAATGTCCAAGACATTCTTCAATAAAGCCCTATCAATTTGCTCCCCTTCACGCTCTCGATCAATCTGATTATAAATGCATAATGATAGGGCAGATAGAAGCTGAATATTTGATGTTGAGACACAATGTAAGACTTACCAGGGCGATGACAGCATCTTTGACTTTATTCTTGACTTCCTGATAGACCTATAAAAAATAATAATAGAAAGTAACAGCTTGGTCAGACTCATATGTATCCTACTGCAAAATTCTTGAAACATGGAGAATGACATTGAACTCTGCAGGAATGTACCAAAAGAAGGATGTCATTATACCAGGTCATGGAAGCGTGTAAGCCCAACTTCATTTAGTGGAGGAAGTGACCTCCTTGTGATAAAGTAGCGGTCAAGGTAATGAAAGAAACGTGAAAGCCACCTGACCATCACTTTATGATTTAGCCATCTCTTAACTAGCTCCCTCAACATAAATTCATCATGCTTCACTCTCAAAGAAGGCAATACCTGAAAGAAGTGAATTTGATTAACAAATTTAAGTCAAACCAATATTATGTGCAGGCAAGGAACAACAAAAAGAAGGCTTAAAGAATGAAAGTTCAAAATCTCAATGAAAGAACAGACGGATGATTGTGCATATTCAATTTGCAGACACTTGATCCCTCCTCATTAGTTACACTTTCCCCACCTTGTATATGTTTCAATTCACTGAAGAGTTGCAACCAATAAGACATGCAAGGATGAGCAGAACTCTGAAGTATCAAAACTAACTTTAAAAAAATAGGTGTATGTTTTAAGAGGATTTAATCTGCTGGAGATGATGATTTAATTGAATACATAATTACTAGAGATATTTTGTATATGAAAGATGGAATTAGTTATTTTTAGCAGTCCAATTGGTTATTATTTTGAATATTGGAGATATCATGATGTTTTAAGAGGGATCAGGTTCAGGTTTGCTGTTTGTAGAAAGTGGTAAGAGAGGTATTGGCTTGGACGCATCAAGTAGGTAGAGTATAGATAATAAAAATATTGAGAACCTTAACAGTTGCCGCCCCTACTTGACACAATAATTTACTGTATTTGGTAGTTAATAACTTGTAAGCCTCATTAATTCTTTTGTAAATATAAGCACTTTCAATATTAATTATATGGATATTAATTATGTATATGATCCATGCTACATTGTTGAAATATATTAGCCATTAAATTTCATATATTTTGCATTGTATGATTGACATATTCTTTTTCTATGTGGGAGTATGAATTGAAAATGTTGCATAAGCATACTTTATTGTAAATTTGTTAGCCATTTTTATTACAATAAAATATCGTTTAGGATTTCTAAAGACCAAATGTATATGTCATCCACATATTGCATAGGCACTAGTTAGGGTATCGTAGGGAATAACTTGTAGGCCTTAATAATTATTTACAAATGGCACATGTTAAATATTAACCCATGCTACATTATTGAATAATATCAACTATTATATTGCATGTATTTTTCATTGTATGATTGGCATATACTTGTTATGTATGTAAGTATATAGTATATGAGTTGATTAATAGATTTTAATGAAAATATATATATTGGTCATTTTTATCATTTTCAAAACTAGTCGCATGTGTCATCAAAATATTGCATGTGCTGTAATTAGGGTATGGCAGCAAATACCCCATATTTGCATGTCCACTAATTAGGGCATGCCAATAAGTACCCTGACAAGCAAGTATCCATGCGTACCAAACCAAGTTTGAGCTCTTGATTATACTTAACATTAGGGATTTAGGGTCCAAGTCGTGTTCAAGTTTATTTAAAATATTCTAATATCTAAGCTAAGTTCAAGTTTGCCTAAAATATTCTAACCATCTATATTAAGTACTTGCAGGTACCGTGCGAGTTCGAGTATATGTTTATAATCCAAAGCATGGTGCATTATTATTTGTTCTAGGTAATACCCAAAAATATAGGTAATCGGTACATTGTCATCCCGTATAGGCACTCAATAGTCGATGCACATGCAAAGAGATCCACCCTCTTTTTAAAAGGAGACTAGAGCGCCAAAGGGAGCCTTAAAGGGGTAAATATAGCATGAGCCTAGCAAATCTTGGAGATATTTCCATAAATCAGCTAACTCAAGAGGTGTCATGCGATAGGGTGTCGTAGATAATGACTTAGTACCTAGCTCCAACTCAATTTGGCAACCTACCTCATGCTTTGGTGGAAGCTTCTTTAATAGCTCATGTGGCATGCTTGAAGCACCAGCTGTATAATCTCCAATACTAGCTCCTTGGAGTTGTCAAGGATTTCCCCGTCATTCAACTCTTGGATAGTGGCAAAGTAGTGTGTATTAACTCCTGCTTGAATTGTAGAGCTGATAGCACCTTAGACTCAACCTTAGCAACATACTTTTGTTGGAATGGCACATACCGTATTTCCTGCAAGTATGGTGAGGGGCTGTCGCTAATAGAGGAAATGTATGCACTTGGTAGAAGAATTCCAACCCTAGAATTATTTGGAAGTCATCCATTAGTACAATAAAGAAATTTAAGCTTCTGCTTCATTCTACAAGTTGAACCAGAATCAACTTGGCAATGTCAACAATAGGTTTAGCTGGCGAGTTCACTGCTTTGAGGGAAGCTCCACTATTAGCAATCTTAAGGCCCAATCCAACATGGCTCTAACTTCTTTGCCATTAACAATTGCGTTTATGAACATAAGATTGTTCTTGGTTTAAGAAAAATTTATGGCTTTGAGACCTTTGTCATAGATATTGCTTTCTTCATGTTGGTTCATCATGGGAATAAGGATCTTGCACTTCGAACAATCCATCCAATGCAAACCATCACAAATACAATAAGGTTTTTAGTGTTAAGTTACTTGTCTTTGGCATGTTCAACTTGTTACCATTGTTACAGTCCTTATATCCACACTTTGTTTATAACTGGTCTGCTTTCCTTTGATTGGGAAGAGTGATCAATGAATGACTCAGCATCGGTGATAGCAACTTCTAGCTCCAACACACCTCGTCTCTCCAACACTACACGTGTCTATTCCTTTAACCCATCCATGAAGTAGAAAAGAGAATCTTTATCAATCATGTCATCAATCTCTAACAAAAATAAAGAAATATCCTTGACATGGTCTCTAATGCTACCCATTTGTTTCAGCCGATGTAAAGGTCACATGCCTCCTTCTCAATGTCGATTGGATTGCATTGCTTCTTGAGTTTCTTCTTGAAGTACTCCCAAATACCTATTGAGTGAAGATTTTTATCTAAACTAGCAACACCACCACAGCTACGCAACATTCTATAAGTAAATGGGTGCACCATTGATACACAAAGCATCATCCTATATACCCTTGAAATCGAAAAATCTCTCTAGGTTATAGAAGAAAGTATTAACTTCCTTCACATCACGGGCACCCTTGTAGACGGCTATTGTTGGCATTGGCATAGTATTGATGTTGTTGGGATGTGAACACTCCAAGCTAATCCCACTTGTGTGTATATGAACTCTCTTGTGTGTGTGTGTATGCTTCCACTTCTGCTCGTAAGCCCTGCAGCTCCCACTCCACAAACACTATAAGTCCAGCAAGTTCGAGATGGCTTGTACACATGGTAAGTATTCTTGCAATCAAAGCATTCAAGGATGACCTTCTTGGTGGCAAGACTTAACTCAATGCACTCTATCTCTACGCCATTTGGACACTTAATGAGATCCTCAATAATGGACTTCACTTTGAAGGTATCTTCCTCCATACTATCAAGACTAATCTCCCTTATGGTGGACTACACCTTGGAGATAACTTGCTCCGACAGCCCAAGCTTCAATAGCATCCACCTCCAAAGCCTTAGCCTTGTCAAGTCTACGTTATGTGTACTGCCCCTCTAGTACATGAGATTGATTTCCCAAGGTATCAATGTTAGACGTAATTAGTCATAAGCATAATATGGCTCTAATATCATCACTATCTTATTTTTAGCACCACTGGCCCATGTGACACTTTGACAACTTACTAGAAAATTTGCTAAGCCTACTTACTAGAGAGAAATTGAGAGACATTGGAAATAGGAACGTAAATGTATCAAACGTTCGTGAGCAAACTTATGTTCAGCTTGGTAAGAATTTGTTCGTGTTTGTTCAATATACACAAGGTCACTTTAAAAGGAACAAGTTTGAAATTGAACTAAATGAACAAGCTTGAAGATATACATGTTTAGCTTGTTAATATCCATGAACAAAGATTGTGAATTGTTCATGAACAATGTCCACGAACAAAGTTTGTGAACCATATTCATCAACATAGCTTTTATCAAACTTGTAAATGACAAAGAAATTCTCAAAATAAACAAACAAGCATGTAATATCAAGTTTACGGACTAACCAAGCAAGCTTAAAAATATAAAAATTTCAATCAAGCAAGCAAACTCGAATTGAGAGCTCGATAACATCTAAAAGAACCAAGCTCAAGCTCATAAAAAAGGAAGCAAGCCAAGATTAAACAACCATTTTCAACGGCTTGGTTCATTTTAGACTCAGTTTTATTACCTTGTCAAACAAGCTTGAACAACACAAAGTTTGACTTGGTTTGACTTGGTTTTGCTCATTTACATCCCTACTTGGAAGATTAATAATTTAAAAAGGTTTCTATTTCTAAGGACGATTACAAATGAAAAGATAGGTATTTATAGACATCATCCTTCAAAAACAATTGTGATCAATTTAATCTAGTGACAGTACATTATGTATCCAAAAAGTTTCTAAAAATATCTTGATGATCATGGGTCAAACTATGGGCCAACAAGGTGGCCCAGAGAGCATATCAAAAACCACTCTGAACTTGAAAATTGATGAGCTGTAACAAGAAGCTCTCAGAGAAATCATGTAATTATATATCTTATTTCCAAGTCATGGTGAGGCTTCTTAGGTATTACGCACCACCTGGATGTGTTTTTGTTTTGATGAAAAATAATAGAAAACAATAACTGGAATAAGAAATTTTAGAATTGATACACCATTATGCATATCAGACACGTGAAAACACAACCAAATAGTAATTCCATTAATGAGACTATTTTGAAGGGAAAAAAACATCGATCAAGTTAATTAGACAAACAAAGAAGAAGAAAACTCTTATTCTAGGGTTGAATACCAACTAAAATTATGGAAGAATGAAACCGTAAGTAAAAATTAGCCATGCTCACCATCGACGTGATATAATCCTCAAATGAATCACGGTACTTGTCATACAGCTGCTGCGAGTAATCATGCGGTGGTTTCTGGGTGCACATGTTGTAGATAGTCCTGCTCCAACGACGGAACCATCCAAACCATAAAAAAATAATTAAGAGAGAGAGAGAGGAGAGAGAGAGAGAGAAGAATAACGAAAAAGGGTTCAAATTGAGTAGGAACCACCGGACGACATACGTGTAGAGCATCATGTAGTCCTCTGAGCTAAACTGCGACTCCGGGAGCTCCTCCAATATGTTCTTCAACTTGGTAATGCCCTTCTGCATGAACTCCCATCCCTGCTCCAGATCGATCGTTTTCCTCTCGTGCATAGACATCCTGAAGCGGGATCGATGCCCCAGCTAAATCGAGCGGAAATCAGGATCGTCTCCTTCGCTGCGAACAGAGCGAGGCAACGAAAGGAACCCTAGTGAGATGGAGATCGAAGCCCCAAAACGGAGCGCGGAGAGAATTGGGGCATCAGCGACGACTGCAAAAGGTTGGGGAGGGCTATTTATTAACATCTGCCGTATATTTCTGGCTCTTGTAAAAATATTTTTTCTATTTATCTCAAAAAATGTTGGGACATAATAATAAAATCATTTTTATCTTAAATAATTTTTCTTAAATTTCTATTGAACCGAAACAATGGATAGACTAATTTAAAATTTTAGTTCGATTTATTTTAAAAAATTAGATATTTAAAAAAACGTCAATTCTTTTGATTAAATGGATTTCAATTATAGATTTTAAAAATCAATTAAATTGATAAAAAAAATTAAATAATAATAAAACATATTAAGATTTTTAAAATTTTTTATTAAATAAATTAAGTTTTTATTTAAAAAATAAAAAATATATTTTTACAAAAATAATTAATTAAAAAAACCAATCAAATTAATTGATTTCATTTTGTTTGATTATAAAATTTGATTATTAGTTTAAAAGTTAGATTAATTTAGTTTTAGATAGTTTAATTGGATTTCTATTTCAGTGTCGGCTTAAGGCAGGCCTATGCCTTAAGGCCCCAATAAAATTGGGGCCCATTAGTATTAATATTTTTTTAAATATACTTAATAACTAAAATTTAATTTTGTTTAAAACCGTTACTTTTTCAAATATGACCCTTCGGTTTCCACAAGTTAAGCTTTTATCAATTCCAATGAAACTTTAATTAATGATATCTTAATTATAATTATTATATTCATATACAATTCTATTAAAGCTATCAACCTTCCACAT
>JBBMJZ010348449.1:0-17219 GCA_037833815.1 Zingiber zerumbet
AACCGCCGGATATAGGGCCGGATGTAGGTCCTGATATTGTATTATCTGATCTAGTAGGGTCGGATAGTTTTTTATCCTAATAACCGAACCAATCCGATCCGCGATCACCCCTAGACCTCAGGTCATCGACCTATCTAGACTTCCCGCTTGGTATCCTCGACCCCTAGGACATCTCCCTCGATATCCTCGATCTGTCGAGACTTCCTACCCAATCCCTCTGACCAAGACTTCCTTACCTAATCTCCAATTAGAACTAATCACTCGGTAGATTTCTCACTTACCTAACCTCTAGTTAGAATTTTTTTTCTTACCAAACATCTGGTCACCCTTGATTTGCTTGAAATTACTCTTGCCTAACCTTTGGTTAGGACTAATCACTCGATAGACTTCTCACCAGCCAAACCTTCGGTTAGTACTTTTCTTGCTAGCTATCTAGTCCTAACTAGCAAGGAAGAGCTTGTTGATTCATGCTTACCGTCGGCATCCTGGTTGTCGCCACCCTCATCTTGCTGTCGGGCCATTTCCAAGCTGCCTGCTCCTTGTTGTCAACCCTCCAGTAGAAGGACAGTGGCTATAAGGTCACCGAATAGTAGCACAACCAAGCAGACAACAAAGAGTTGTTGTCCATTTGCTTGTCGTCGGCTTCCTCCCTACTGCCGGCCTCCTAGTCGTCAGACACGAACTATCCAATTGCTGGACAGTAGTCAAGGGTTGTCGTGCCATTGTACAACAACAAAAGGGTGTTGTCTTCTCTTGATCTTGTGTCGTCGGTTTGCTTTTGCCACCGAGCACAAATCAAGTCGTGGTTTCTCTCTCAGATCGTGTTGTCATCCTTCTTTAGCTAATACCAAAACAGAGACGAAGCTCGTGACTTTGTGAAGTCATCTCGATGGTATCTGTATAATTATTAAATGAAGCTTTTTTCTATGATTATGTTTGTGCTTGTGTATCCTGTATGTGTATGATGCGTGTAATGTAATAATTTAGAAAATTATTATGCTTGCATCGTATGTTTTACAAAAATAAATTTTAAAATGTGCATAGAGATCATCCAACACTCTAATGCCTAAGTTAATATGAAAGTTTGATGGTAACCAAAATACTATAGACAAATAGAGAAAAAACATAAATTAAAGAATCCACTAATACTTTCTCTTTTCTAAAAGATAAAATCCTAAAACTTCTCATTAAGAGATTATTAATGAGTCTTTTATAGATAAAATCCTAGAACTTCTCATTAAGATTATTAATGAGTTATTAAAGGATCCTTAAAAGGTCTTATGGTAACTGTCCTCTCCTTTAATTTGAGTAATCGCTGCATACTGAGAGCTTAAAAGTAAGACCATCTCAAAGATGAGATGCTATCGCATATTTTTCAAGAAGATTGTTGCGTGATGAGACATATACATTTTTAGATTTATCCGAATTATAAATAAAAATAAAAAATATATGATTTTGATGATAACAACTATAAAAAAAATATTCTTTTTGACTTTTTGCCCAAAATGACATTCATCCCTCGTTTAATGACATCTTTTTGCTGACGTCAAGTAAAAGGCCATTAATTTTGATTACAAATCTTTCAATTTATTAAAATTATTAAATATACCGCAAATACTTTTTTCGTCAGCCACGCGCTAAACAGACCGTTTCTTCAAGCATCTTCCACATGAACACCAAGACCAAAGGAAAGTAGGAAACCTCTAGAACACCATAAATCAGCCATCCATCTCAGATCACACGGTCGATGATCTTCCCTATGTCTCCTTCTAGAGTCTTCTTATCGACCCCCAGAGCCATATATTCGCCCCTGACCCTTTCTACCTCCGCATTGATAGGGTTTCTTGCAATCGCGGTGCGTGATCAGGCCTTGCCGCAGTGGGTGTTGTACAGATTGGAGGACGACTAGGCCACTGAGTTTGTGTTTTTTCGCTTCTTGCCGATTTTTGTTTGATCGGTTAAGATTTCGTCGGCAAGATGTTCGGGAGGGGGCCGAAGAAGAGCGATAATACCAGGTACTACGAGGTCCTTGGGGTTCCGAAGACAGCTTCGCAAGAGGATCTCAAGAAGGCTTATCGGAAGGCTGCTATCAAGAACCATCCTGATAAGGGAGGCGATCCCGAGAAGGTAAGGATTTGCTGATCTTTCTTTGTAAGTCGATGCGATCTGTGTTTGTTTGCATAGATTTTCTTTGTTCTATTATTAATTATTAT
This sequence comes from Zingiber zerumbet, assembly GCA_037833815.1. Classification (NCBI taxonomy): domain Eukaryota; kingdom Viridiplantae; phylum Streptophyta; class Magnoliopsida; order Zingiberales; family Zingiberaceae; genus Zingiber; species Zingiber zerumbet. Next base: position 2,214 of record JBBMJZ010348449.1, read on the forward strand.
TTATTTTGGTCTGCTACTGTTATATGTGCAAATATCCCATCTTTATGTTGTTTGATACTAATGTTTATTCGTGTATGAATTGGCTGCTATTTTAACGGTACTTTTCTTGTTTTTCCATTCGTGGGGTTATAATTTAGGATTCCCTGAGTGCAAAGGCTGAACGTCGTTACGGAGATCTGAAAACCAGCGAAAGCTACCTCTTTTAGATTATGGCTTTATGAATAAAAGTGTAAATTCTGCATTTGGTTTTTATTCATAGGTTTAAAGGCCATCTAACCATGCCTTCTGATCAATTAAGATGAATCATTGTTTTTCTCTAATCTTACATTCTTACTGAAGTTTCCAATAACGGGTGTTTGGTCTTTGGTTCTTTGATTAAGATCTAGTTTTTTTTCCCAAGATATTGGCAATGTGATCAATATTTTAATACTTTCCCTCAAACACGCAAGCTTGTGATGTAGATTTATTCTACAATCTCTTGGATGCCTAGATTTCTTAGTTGGAATTTTTAAAATGGTGTTTGTTCCTATCTTTCCTCGGACGTTTCTAGATCTATTAGTTGAGGTAGCCAATTCATATCACGAATCAGATTGAGGCAATGATGATCTATTATGTTTTTACAGTTCAAGGAGTTGGCACAGGCTTATGAGGTTCTAAGTGACCCTGAGAAGCGTGAAATCTATGATCAGTATGGCGAAGATGCCCTGAAGGAGGGAATGGGCGGCGGCGGCGGCCACAATCCATTTGATATCTTCGAGTCATTTTTTGGAGGGAGTCCTTTTGGAGGTATGCTTGGACCTCCCTCTTGTTGTTAATAAATAATCCAAAAGTCTGGTGCTAGTTCCTCAATATTTTGTTACTTCTAACGTGCAGGAGGTGGTAGCAGCCGTGGACGAAGGCAAAGGAGGGGAGATGATGTTATACATCCTCTTAAGGTGTCATTGGAAGATCTGTACAATGGAACTTCTAAAAAGCTGTCTCTTTCTCGGAATGTCATCTGTCAAAAATGCAGCGGGTGAATTGTCTATTATGCAACTTGCGACAATTGCTAATATCACACATTTTTAGTAGACGGGTGTTTACTCATAATTTAATTTCATGCAGGAAGGGTTCTAAGTCTGGTGCTCCGGCTAAGTGCTCTGGCTGTCAAGGTTCTGGCATGAAGGTCACAATTCGGCAGTTGGGGCCTGGCATGATACAACAAATGCAACACCCTTGCAATGAATGTAAGGGGACTGGGGAGACGATCAATGAGAAGGACCGATGTCCAAAATGTAAAGGTGAGAAGGTCGTGCAGGAAAAGAAAGTATTGGAGGTTGTGGTCGAGAAGGGTATGCAGAATGGCCAAAAGATTACCTTCCCTGGAGAGGCAGATGAAGCAGTATGTTCTATTCCCTTTCCTTCAATGATTCAAATAATCTGTTAGGATCTGAAAATTCGATGGTAGTTTATACAAATTTGTTTTTGCAGCCCGATACAGTGACTGGAGACATTGTGTTTGTCCTTCAACAAAAGGAACACCCAAAATTCAAGAGAAAGGGTGACGATCTCTTTTATGAGCACACGCTATCCCTCACTGAAGCTCTCTGCGGCTTCCAATTTATTTTGACCCACTTGGATAACAGACAATTACTTATCAAGTCGAATCCCGGTGAAGTTGTAAAGCCCGGTAAGCATTAAAGTCTGCAATTATCTGTTTATATTTGACGGTATTGGTTCGGTGCATCCTTAATGCTTGGAAATAATGATTGTTGCAGATCAATTCAAAGCAATAAACGACGAGGGCATGCCTATGTACCAGAGGCCCTTCATGAAAGGGAAGCTGTACATCCATTTCAGTGTCGACTTCCCTGATTCATTGACACCAGATCAGTGCAAAGCCCTCGAGGCAGTGCTACCGCCGAAGCCTGGTGCACAGATGACTGACATGGAGCTAGATGAGTGCGAAGAAACAACATTACATGATGTCAATATTGAGGAAGAAATGCGGAGGAAGCAAGCTCAGGCACAGGAAGCCTACGAGGAAGATGACGACGCCCCTGGAGGTGGTGCCCAGAGAGTGCAGTGTGCACAGCAATAAGCAGAATACATACGAATACCTCTAAACCTACTGTTGCGGTAGCGATATTAGCAATGTACTGTACTGAGCAGATTCTTGACTATCTTTGGGTTTGTTAATGCTTGGATTGGCTTTATTTCGTATCATAATTTGTCGTTATGTTTCAACTGATTTAATTAGGCGTTATTGAGAAAGTTTTCGCATTTTTTCATAGTATTGTAGCAGGGGTTTTCGTCCTTTAACAAGTTGAACACTCCTGTGGGAAACGGGCGAACTCCTCCAGATGGAGGTGATAAGGGTGGTGTAACTGGCATCTGTATCACAATCCTCAGCTCTCAAATCTAATATACTAAGACCTACCTGTAAGATGAACAGGTTCCAATGTCATATTGTGGAAGTTGCTAATGTGATAAAATGTTCAAACAATGATAATGAAGGCTACGAAAAAGTGACAAAGTACATGGAATGAGCTTACAAGAGAAAATGTTTCACGAGAATCACTCTTAGAAAAAGATAAAAAAAAAAAACTGTCTGCTGGCCGCAACAGAACAATTTGTAATGAAATTAATCAAGTTAAGAGGCACTAGTCTAGTATCCTCTATCATTGATTGTAGAATATAATCAAAGAGAAATATTATACATATAGTAGTAACATCAAACATTAGTATCTATCAAGATTTATAACTCACGGGAAGGGATAGCTGAGACTCCGCAGCACCAGGCAATGACAATGGAAGGTTTAGATTAATCTCCTGATCAGCAGTAATGGAATGCAATGTTCATTGATGCCACTCCGAGAAGAGATTTCTTGTTCTTGGCGACAGGGATTGAGCCCTAGACCAGAAGGAAATCTATTTAGGCTAGCACAAGATACTAAGTTCAAACATGAATAGATCCAAGAAATATTATGTGATATCTTTTTAAGCGAAGCAGATTTAGTATGCCGACAGGTAAAGCGGCTATATTGCTCTTTCAAGCAGGGTCTGATGAAAACTAACTTATTCACTTGGAACAAATTAAATAACTGAAGATCCAAGATTTAAAGAATCCCAATTAATTACTAAGCCGTCAAATTCAGAAAATGTAGTGAATCTCATCATTATCAAGTTAGGACTTACTTGTCGACAACAAAGATGTTTAGAAATAATATCTATGTACATATCTGAAACAATCCGAATATCAAATCTAAAAACTCTACATGTTTAGAAATAAAATTAGGAAATGTGGAAGAGCAAAGGCTGGTGAAGTGGTAGGGAGGCATGCAACTAGTTGACTAAGCAGGAGGAAAAATTAACTTAAAAACTATTGATCACGCATGTTGCTTTCTAAAATTTCCATGTACTTTTAGAGCATGATTCATTTGGATATATATATATTTTTAATCATAATAAAAAACATAGCTATAATTTTCTTTTCATTTCAACTCTCATTTGGTTGTAGGCCTTAAATTATTGACTGATTAAATAAATAAATAAATAAATAAATAAACAATTCATTAATATCCATCATTGTTCGTTTTCTCAATCCCAACCAAGCGCGTTTTGCTTTGTGACAGAGCCGAATAAATCGGCCATGATATGAGATGCGAAGGGAAAAAAAACTGCCGGTTTCCGTTGACCTCGTTACGTCCTCTTCCCGTTTCCGTTCTCCTCCTCTTCCCGCCCTCCTTCCCCTCTTCGCGAGTACTAATCCCGGCGCGAGATCACCTCCGATCTGCATTCCCTTCGCAGGATTCGTCGCAAGACAAGGCCATTCTGAATCGGACGGGGGACTTGTCGCCATCTCCCCCTTCGTTTCATTTCGGTTCTTCAAATGTTTTTGAATCGCCTATTGATGCCTAAAGGAGATTTTGCCTATTCCTCCTCGTTCTTCTTCATTTGAATCGGTTTGTTAAGGTCGAATGCACATCATTGTCGGAAGATCCAATTTTTATGTGGTCTTGTTTCGAAGTTGCAGCAGAGGTAGGGATTTGATCGACCTAGGGCGTGGGGTTTTGTTTTTTCTGGAATCCCACGAGAAGTTCGATCCAATGCTGAAGAGGCATTACTGGGAATATTGATTCTTGAATCAAGATGGGGAATGTGTGTATTGGGGCGAGCCTATCGAAAAATGGATTCTTCCAATCATTATCCGCTACTCTATGGCGTAGCCGAGCAAATCAGGACGCTCTTCCTGCTTCTGATAGCAAACCCTCCGGCGAGGGTTCCTCAATCTCGCCCTCGCCAATTACAGAAGGCACCGAAGCGCCCCAACCGCTTAAGATCCATGAAGATGAACCGAAGCCTGTAAAGGTCCGGGAAGTGGAAGCCAAGCCGGCACCTAGCAGATCGTCAACGGACCGACCCAAGAGGCCCACCCATGTCAAGAGAGCTTCCAGTGTCGCAGGGCTTCAGGCAGAATTCGTATTGAAGCGCCAAACTGAAAATTTGAAGGATCTTTACTGCTTAGGTAGGAAGCTCGGGCAGGGACAATTTGGTACTACATATCTCTGCGTAGAGAAGACAACTGGTAAGGAGTTTGCTTGCAAGTCCATTTTAAAGAGAAAGTTGACGACAGAAGAGGATGTGGAGGATGTAAGGAGAGAAATCCAGATAATGCATCATTTGGCCGGCCATCCAAACGTCATTTCCATCAAGGAGGCTTATGAAGACGCAGTGGCTGTTCATGTTGTCATGGAGCTGTGTGCTGGGGGAGAGCTGTTTGACAGGATCATTCAGAAGGGGCATTACACAGAAAGAAAGGCAGCAGAGCTCGCAAGAGTCATCCTAGGTGTTGTAGAAGCTTGTCATTCAATGGGAGTCATGCATCGCGATTTGAAGCCGGAAAATTTTCTTTTTGTCAACCAAATGGAGGATGCACCTCTTAAGACCATTGATTTTGGATTATCCATTTTCTTCCGACCAGGTATCTTGTTCTTTAAGTTTTCTTCTTGTTAGTTTTGATATGCTTATGAAGCTCAGGGTTCATGTTTGCTTTTTTGTGCTTGTGATTTTGGTCTGAATTGCATATTATTTTTAATCATAAGCAGTTTTGCAGCATCTTTCATTTTGAATTTTCATGATGAAAATTAGGAATTATCTTAGACCATCAGGCATTTTAGTTGATTCATGAAACCTTGACTCGCATCTTGATTGTAGCACTAATCAGGAACTTCAGATACAGAATTCATCAGCTACCCATAATTGGCCATATAAGAATTTGATTCGGCATCCATGTGAATTTTGATGTTCTAAATCTTTTAAATATGGGGTTAGATCATTATATATTTAGAAGAATTGGTAATAAAGCATTTCATGTGAAGTTTGAGTGCAACTGTTTCAAGTTTGGAATTAGACTTTCTGGCATCATAAATGTTGCCTCGGGTAAATACAATGGCACTAAGCAAAATAGAAATACTCTTAACTTGACTGTTCATATTGTCACTATATTTTATTTGGGATTTATCTCAGCTTGAGTTACAGAGTTTCTACTGTTGTGCTTTCAAATGCATAAACTCATCTAACAACATCTAAATGAATCATACAATTTGAGTATCCTAGATAGCATGAAATTGTTTAAGTATGATTTATCTTGTAGAATGCATGATAACACAATGATACATTATTAATCTGCTCTAATTTCATGGAGATCTCATCTATGGAATTTTTTCTTCCAGTTCACTAGTTCACTGATGAGCAAGTTCTCTATTTCAGGAGAGATATTGACGGATGTGGTTGGTAGTCCTTATTATGTTGCTCCTGAAGTCCTAAAAAAGCGTTATGGTCCTGAGGCTGATATTTGGAGTGCTGGGGTTATCATTTATATTCTTCTTAGTGGTGTTCCACCATTTTGGGCTGGTGAAAATTCATCTCTAGTCTTATGAGTATATATTACCAAACTTATTCTGTTTTGTATATTTACCATATATACATGAATTTGTCTATAATATTCTGCACCAATATCTTCTAAAATGAATATTACTTGCAGAAACTGAGCAAGGTATATTTGAAGAGGTTTTACATGGCTCTCTTGATTTTCAGTCAGACCCATGGCCTAGCATCTCTGAAAGTGCCAAAGATCTTGTAAGACGAATGCTTATTAGGGACCCCAAGAGGCGATTGAATGTCCATGATGTTTTGCGTAAGTATTTATTATTAGTTTTGATGCATTAATTTTTTATGTAAAATCATCAACTTGTATTCAAGAGTGATTATTTGCATTTCTCTGTATGATCCTATTGTATCTGTTGCATGTAAACCAACACATCCACATGAAAAACTCTTCTAGTCTGCCTAGCATGGTCAGCGTAGCTCTGTTGTTGGATCTTATTATCGCTGTTTCATGATTAGCAATACATCCACACAGTTTCGTTATTCAGCTAGCATGGTAAATGCACCTTTGAGTCAGATTAAGCAAAGATGTCTGGTGATCATCTGTTAGATATTTCATCATATTAGATGGAGAGAATGTTGATGGTATGACAACTAAACCCTATTATAGGAACATTTCTATGATGAACTTAGTTTGCTCCTGGTTTCCTCGCAGGTCATCCATGGGTTCAAATAGACGGAGTGGCTCCTGATAAGCCTCTGGACTCTGCTGTCTTATCTCGACTGAAGCAATTCTCTGCAATGAACAAGCTGAAAAAGATAGCTATAAGAGTAAGCTTTGAAATTGTGGAAAATGTACTACAATTTAATACTGCTAGGATGTTTTCTTATGAATGTTTTTTGGACAAGTTAACTGAAGAAGTTATCATTTAGCTCTGAAAGATTACAGCATTTTCACCAATTTTGGCCATTTCATGCATATTTATGCATGTTACAAACATTACAGAGATGAATTTTCCAAATAGTTCCTATTCTCATCATTATGATCTCAAAAGTTCCAATATTTTTATGCTATGGTATGTTTTTCATCAAACTCCATTTTCTCCAAATCCTGTTATCCAAGATGAGCTTTTGTAGGTAATTGCTGAACAACTTTCAGAGGATGAAATTGCTGGCCTAAAGCAAATGTTTAAGATGATAGACACAGACAATAGTGGACAAATATCATTTGAAGAACTCAAGGCTGGTTTAGAAAGAGTTGGTACTAATCTAAAGGAATCAGAAATTTATGCACTTATGCAGGCTGTAAGTATTTAAAAAATGCAAGACTTTTCATGGTCTGTAGTGACAATCAGGATTCTGTTAAAGAAACATATTCCTTTCCTAATATCAGCCACAAATGCTGCATGTATCATGATCACCTCATTGTTTTGAGAATGCGTGTTGAATGCAAAACATATGATAAGATTCTGTCGAGTCTATTAACACAAAATTCTTTCTTATCAATTTTGTTTTTGTGTTTTTTGGTATTGGAAAATTTTAGGCAGATGTTGATAATAGTGGGACTATTGACTATGGTGAGTTTGTTGCTGCTACTTTGCATCTAAATAAGATAGAGAGGGAGGATCACTTGTTTGCTGCCTTCTCATATTTTGACAAAGATGGGAGTGGCTATATAACTCAAGATGAATTGCAACAAGCATGTGAAGAGTTTGGTATCAAAAATGTGAAGCTAGAGGATATGATCAGAGAAGTTGATCAAGATAATGTAAAGCTTATGGCATCTACTATTGTCTCTTGCTGATAAAAGCTACATTAAGAGAAGAAATTTCTCAGTTTTTTTTCCTTTTCCTTTTTGCAGGATGGACGCATAGATTACAATGAATTTGTCGCAATGATGCATAAAGGAGATGCTGGATTTGGCAAGAAAGGGATACAGGCTAGTTTCAGTATTGCTTTCCGAGCACATTAAATATTAGCTAACAAGGTAGTTTTGGATTATGTCACTCACACTTGGGTATGAGTGCCCAAATACTTCGTCCCATGTGTTCGATACAATTACTCCTAAAGATATTTACATACGATCAATAGGAAAGTCAAGTATTCACTTGGAGTTGGAGTTTCAGTATTCTAAGTGTTTGTATCCTAACTGGGGAAAGATGAAGAGTCTAGATACAGAGAACTCTGGGTACTAAAGTTCTTATTCCTTTTGTAATTATCATCCACAGAGTTTAGGAACTGAGTCCCTATGTTGTTGTTTCTTAAGGGTGCAAAATAGTTTGGATTTCATTACGATTTACAGTGTGCATTGATACTTCTAGAATTGCAAAGTATGATCAAGTTGTATTTGAATTGTCCAAAAACCAAATTATTTTCTTTATTTATTTTAAGAACATGAGGAGGTACCTTGATGCAACGGTAAAGTTGTTGCTTTGTGACATAAAGGTCACGAGTTCAAATATTGGAAACAGACTCTTATAAAAAGTAAGGTAAGGCTGAGTACAATGGATCATTCCTCGGAACCCCACATGACGGGAGCTTCGTGCACCAGGTAGCTGTTTTTTTTTTTTCTTTTTTTATTTTAAGAACATGATCATCAGCAGGTCTCCTGATCTTGGTCTCATCACTTATCTCTTTGTTGATAGCAAGCAACTGAAGTTTTTCAGCCAATAGCTGTTAGTTTCAGTTTGTATTCAGAGAAACCAAATGATCTCGTATTTGTTTATTCTCTCAGCACATTTATATTCGATTATTTTTCATTTTATTATTATTTTTTAAAATCTAACTGTAGAAGAGTACTAATTGTTTTGTTGCATTTTATTATTTCCTCCATTTGCAATTTGAGAAAAAGTTGCAATAGAATGTTGTCCTCTTTTGTGCATCAAACACAAAACTTACTCTTCTTCTTTGTAAAATTTTCTTCAGTATTTTTTTTTAGAAAAAATAACTTAGACACTCAAAAGGTGGAAACGATAAAATTCACTTGCAGTCGACTATTTTACTAAAACAAAATCACCTGCCATTTCTTAGCAAAAATCAAGCAGAGGTTTTTTTTTTAAAAAAAATCAGTTTTATTTCGATTTTTTTATCAAAGAGTATCTATAGACTGTTCAGCCATATATAATTATCTTATTATCCTTTAATGCTATTATCGCTGGTTTAAATTTCGCATCAAATTTATGAATCAGTTGGATACCGTATAATAGCTACGAAATCATAACTACGAAATCATAATTATTATATAATATCATATTATAGTAGCTACGATTTTAAAGTTGCTATAATATAAATAATGGGTTCTCTAATTTTTTTTTCACTTCTTTATATGTTTAATTTGGTTTATTGTAATTTTTTCATCTTTCGTCATGGGATTTATCCCACTATGTGTTTATGACCTATGTACCTGCATAAACCTCCCTCTATATCCGTGGGGCCGACACTAGGGGACCGCTAAGGCAGCGAATCTACCTTTTTTTTTAAGCAGGAAATTATAGCCTCAGGGCGTAGCACAGACAGTGGGCGTATGACATCTCTTACATAATGGTCAGGGGTCGATTTTCAAGAACGGATGACCTGGGGTTTACCCCACTATGCGTCTGACGCCTGTATGCCTGCATATACCTCCCTCCATATCTGTGGGGCCGACACTAGAGGATCATTAATGTAGCGGATCTACATTTAGTAGGAAATTATAAACAAAAAATAATAATAATAATACTATGATAATTGTCGAGCTAATCTTACAGGGTGGGACATCCTTTATGTTACGTTTAGTTAGATGTAATATAATCTAGCTTGTAATGTAATATAATTTTGATTACATTACTACGTTTAGCAATGTAATGTATGTAATATTTGATTATAATAGTGATTACATTCTTTTGTTTGGTGTATATTATTTTTTATAAGTAATGTAATTTATATTATTATTATAAAATGACAAAAATATCCTACGACCTCTACCGACGGTCGCCGCACCTCCACCGGAGCTTGCGGCAACCACCGGTCAGTCGCCGCCAGTGGTAGTGGCGGCAAGCGGCTGCGGTGGGCAGCGGACCAACGACGGACTAAGGGTATATTCAACATTTAAATTTTAGTTAAACGATAACTTCGTAATATAATCAAATTACATAGTATTTATTTTATAATTCAGATTACATCACTATATTTTTATAATCTAGATTAGATTACAGTATATTATAAATTTAAGATTAAACCAGACAAAATAGACAGTTTACAATTAACCTTCTTACTTCTATTAGCAGTCAGAAAAATAGGAATGAAAAAACAAAGTCCACCGATATTTAAACCAAATTATATAGTTTCTTAAATGTATAAATGGAAATTATTGCTAGAAAAGATGATAAAAAATAAAAAAATATCGAACTTCAAATTTTTAATTGCATATGGAAAGAATCATATTGGATTACAACTGGATACAGTGCTATCTCCGAGTGAACTACGGCTGGCTGCAGAATGAAGACAATATATATACAGCTATGATCAAATTCCAAAATTTTAAGTTCATATTTAATAGCCCATAATTAAGTCCTACAGGACAGCTGCTTACATTCTTACCAATAATTCGTCCATTTCTCAAATTATTTAGCTTGTTCCTCAAAAGACATCCAAAACAATTAGTCAAGTACTGTATCAAAGAAGACACGGGACAATCATGAGAGGAGTAATCCAAATTAAATTTATAAATTAAATAAGACTTATCTATTAAGTTGATATAATCTGATAATATATGAAGAAAGAAGTATTTGGATGACTAAATTGGCTGAAAAATTAGACATTAAGTAGGAAGAAAGAACTATTTGGGATGACTAAAACCTACACTGCTGAATGCATAGTTCATTCACTTGTGTAAATTTTAACTCAATCAATCGGTCCAGCATTTAACGCATTTAACGTGCACAAATCATACTCGCACACAAGTCAATTTGATTCAATACAATCCAAATCCTAAACTTACATATCCCGTATACCCATACGTGAAAGACTGAACCTCTCCCCATCATCTATTTCAATCATAATATCAATATATATACAACAATATAAATCAATCATAATATCGTAAAATTTTCAATCTAAAACTAAAGTCATATATAAAATAATCTCTTCCATCCTTTTTCAATTCACATTTCTCTTTCGTCCATTTCCATTCACATTTCTACCATTATTAATATGAACAAGAAGGGAATCTTTTGAGACCATTATCTGGAATTTGGCTTTGTATAAAAACAAAAGTGACGACAATCAATGCAAAAAAGAACATTTCCTTTACAAATATGCAAATACAATTCATCGCCCACTGTGGAAGAACAGTGTTATTATCTACACAACGAAGGGGGCAGATGCATCATTTTTTTTTACCTTAAATCTTATTTCATTCTGTCTATTGGCAGGTGGCAAAGTTAGAGCGTTGACCCAACGCCCCAAGCAAATTGCATCCCATTTCAAATAATTTACCTGCATTGAAGCATTGCAAACACGTCTTAATTAGTCTAAACTGCATAATTAACAAGATTGCATTATAGAAAAAAGTATCTATTCACCAACCCGATTGAAATGCTAATGTCATTTTCATGAGAAGTTAAAATGTCAGTTTGAAGCAAAAAAAATCAAACTTGGGTGTGTTTTATAAATCCACCAAAAGAATGGAAAATATATATATTCTAAAACATTGGAGGTGACAAATCAACAACCGCTACGCAAACAATGTAACGTGATCATGATGAACCATGGTTGAATTGGTCATGACCTAATACTCATCTTTCACATCTGTTAACATCCACAAATCACTTTTATGTGGAAAAGAAAACACCAAAAGGAAGAAAGCAAAGAGGCGATTTGCAAGAAAGATAAGTATTCCTTCACCACAAAGCAAAAACTCCACCGACAACTCACACTGATGACTAATATATATATGTATATGCCTTCGATAATTATACAGCAGCGAATTAATGCACACCACATTGGACCAACCACTAACAAGAATAATTAAACTACAATCTTAAAGACTACAACTTATTTAATTTACGATAAATTGTAGTGAATTGAAATGAAGTAAAAATTGTATAAAAAAGGAATCTTGCAGGAATGCGCACCGGCCGTAGTCGCCGGAAAGCATTACTAGCAATCACCTTGCACAGACAGGTAAGAAAAAGAGGAGCACAGTAGTTACCTCTTCTGAGTTTGGCTTTGAGCTTGGACTTGGATTTGACCTGGGCGAGCTCGGCCTTGCGGGCGGCGGGGGAAAGGGGAGTGGCTGGTGGCGTCTCGTCTGGTGGGAAGAGGACTGCATCAATGCCCTGCACGGAGATGCGGCCATCGGTGTAGATGTCGGGGTCAAATAAGTAGGCTGAGCCCTCACCAGAGCCGAATTTGACGGAGCCGTCAGCCTCGCGCGCCACCACCTTGTGTGGCAGCCGCAGAGTGTCGTAGCGCACTTTCCCGAACCTTCGCACAGCGTTGTACATACTCTCCTCCGTCTGGTACTCCGGGATGAGGTGGTAGTACATAATGGCCTCCGGTGCGCCAGGCTCGGTGAGCTGGTCCGCCGTCAACCTCCCCATGGCGTCGTCGCTCGGCGCCAGTACGGTCAGCACGTAGCCCTCAGAGACTAACCGGCCCATCTCGACAGCGAGCGACGTAAGGTTAACCAGGATGTCGGCGAACTCGTTGTAGCCACCGTAAAGGAGGAGTGTCTGGATGAAGTCCTTCACCTGGCTCTCTCCATCGAACCAATGCTTACCGGATCCGGGGCCAGGCGCGGGGGCAGGCGCCAGCGAAGGACCAGGGGCTAGAGCGTCGTAGATAGGGAGCACTGGTGGGGCACCAGGGGGGACCGGCGGCGCCGGCTTTTTGAGGCGATGGGTGCGCGGGTCAACCTCCGGCGAACCGGTGGGAAGCACAGCAGAAATGGCAGCGAGGCTCCGCCGACGATTGAAGTCCTCCTGCACAGATCTAGGCACCAGCAACCGCTCGATTCCATGGATCACACCATCGGGGCGAATCACCGCGTCCGGGTGCGCCACGGCAGCAAGGCCGACCTTATTACCCTCCAAGTGAAGGTGATCCCCGGCAAGGGTGGGGTGGCGGGCCTGAGGCCAGACTCCGGAAGCAATACGGGAGGGGACAACGTGGTAGAGAAGCAGTGTCTGCAAGGAGCGGAGATTCCGGGGCTCCAGGAGGAAGCGCTTGAACTCAGGGTCCAGATCGCGCTCGAGTGCCTCGTTTCTGGGGGCAAAGATAGTGAGGTTACGGCGGCCAACGGCGGCTTCGAGGGACGGGAGAAGGAGGGCCTTCTCCACCAGCTCCGCCAGCTCAGTGTAGCGCGAGTCGAGAAGGGCAACGAGGACGGAATTGGAGTTAATCTGCCCGGTAGAATTCGACACACCGGCCAATGTGACGGCAGAGGAGTCAGATCCAGGCGATGCTGGCGAAGAAGACGAGGAGGTCGGTGCAGAGACAGCAACGGCAACGACAGACATGACGTAAAGTAGCAGCAGCTCAGTAGCACCTCCAACGGAGGGGCGATCCATGGCGGCGACGACGGCGGAGTAGATCTCTATGAAACCCCCTTATCGCCGGTTTCTTCCCCTTCCGATTACTGACGGGACAGAGGAGAGGCAGAAGAGAAGAGGGAGGTGAAGAGGCCTGTGCGACGATGGGTAGAAGCAAGAGCTTACTGGGATGCCAAATGAACACGTGGCGTGACGAAACGCAACGTAACAGGCTGGCGATAGCGGGGCCCTTCAGGTGCGCAACAAAAACTGCTCTACTGCGTTGAGGTAAATAAATCCATCGCCAAAAGTCTGAAAAGACCAATATGCCCTCACTATTATTGCTTTCTGCTCTCCTATATGCTCTGTTTGCAACGCACTTTATGGTTTAAAGAGTAAATTGACTCGTTCACTTAAAAAAAAAGACCTGCCGCCCGTGAACGAATGGAAGACGAGCTGTCGTCGTCGTCGTCGTCGTCGCTCGAAACTCAAAGCCAACCGGAATCTCCACCTGCCGTCTCAAGCGTTTGCTTGGTTTTGCGCGAAGACTCTTATTCTTTTTTTTTTAAAATTTATTTTTATTTTTATTTTTGTTAAATAAAAGTATTTTAAATTAATTGTTTTAATAAATAGGTAAAAAATGAGTTTCTTTATTTTTTGGGTCAATTAATTCCATGGGAAAAAAAAACGTGTGTGGGCATAATTGTACGAGTGAAGTATATGAAAATTGAAAAGGGTGGTGACTGGTGAGCGAGCGAGTGAGCGAGCACGACGCTTTAACCGCCGAGGGAAGCCGCGGTCTTCGTCTGCCGTTTTTAATACTCGTTGGGGGCCCTCGGCCGAAACCAGAAATGGACTTCGTGAGTGGGTGCGGGATTAGGTGATATTTACATTTAAATTCTTTCCCTGCGGAGCCTGTTGTATTCGAAAACAATTTCTACCCATCCAACGGCAGGTCCATCTTAGTAAAGGCTGATAAGGGACAGCGGAAAACGTACACTAATTAATTGGGCCGTGAGGAGTGGAAAACGTAACGAAATTAATTGGGCTGTCAGGAGTACGGAGGTGCGTGCTTAGAGCATTCATAGTGGTTAGAACTTGCTGTAAGCTCTTTTGTTGTCACGTATGTGCCATATTAAAAATTAAAAATCTCATACCTCTTTCCACTATTAAAAAAAATATTTCAACAACTTCTTTATGGGTTCCATACTTTTCATTATATATATTTCATTATATCTTCTTCGTATTTACATTTTATATAATTAAATTTTAATATAATTTAAATTCATAAATTACTAACATAAAATACTTTCATAATTAAAAAAATTACATAAATATCACAATACATATATCACAATTAATAAATTATTTTTTCACTGATTACAATTATAGTGTGTCCAGATATACTCAATTAAGTCGGCTAGAAGTTGATGATGTAGTTGATTATCACGTAGCTCATAATTTCTACGGATGTATACTTGGAATTCTTGAGTGGAGCCTTGAAATATTTGTGATTGAGGATCTCCTTCATCGTCCGACCAATTGACTAGTGCATCTCCCTCATTCTCAATAATCATGTTGTGCAAAATAATACAGGTATACATGATGTCCTTCAAATTATCCTTGT
>JBBMJZ010348962.1:0-17206 GCA_037833815.1 Zingiber zerumbet
AATCGTATTTCCTAAAATATCATTTGCCTCCTTGGAAAAGTTAGTAGTTGAAGACAATCTCGTCTGCATCAATCATCCTCTTGCAAAGTTTGCATCTCCGATCCCTCCTGCTCGTCGGCGCCGTCCTAGTTAATGGTGTTGCGAGCCTGATGGGCATTGGGAGCTCGAGATCCCGGAGCAGCAGCGACAGATCGTTCCCGGAACGGAGCTTCTCGAGGGAGCAACCCTACGCTTGGGGGCAGAACAGCTTTCCGGCCCACGACGTATTTTCTGAGACTCAGCCAGCGCCGCCACCACCTCCTTCATGGGAGCAGAGCTACAACGACAACCCAGCTCCTCCTTTGCACCGGACCGCCGCCGCTACCCGTACGCGACAGCTGCCGCAACCATCGGAGCTGCAGGCTTCTGCGAAGCCGAGGCTGGATCGGAGGTATTCGAGGATAAGCGACCAATATAACTCACTTGCGGAGGTAAATTTTGATTTCTGTGAAGATCTACGGAAAGCTTAGTTTCTTAGCTACAATTGCTGAGTGTTTAAGCTGGTAGATTTCTTTCATGTATTTAGATTGTGAAGAAGTTGGAATAATCTTCGAAACTGATTAGGGGTAGTTTTAGTTTGTGGCTTAATTAGCAGATCTTTACTTTCTAAACAGCTGAATTTTATGCTAGTCATCTATATAACTATAAACGTTCAACATGTCTCATCTTTTGAGTTCATTTCCTCTCTTTTTACCTTCCTCACTTTTATGTGAAAACAATTTGGCTGAATTCCAAGAGTTCATAATTGACCAGCCTTGAGAAAGGATCACTTCAGCGACTGAATGTCATACTGGAACTAGATGCTGGAAAATGCCACTACAAATTGTTCTCGTGTAAAATTTTTGTTATTTTTATGTGGTTTACAAATATTGGCGTTGTAAAATCCTTCCCTTATTGAATAAAATCTATTCAATTTATATATAGTATCTAGTTCTCGTGGAATAAGCAAGCAAGTTAATGTTTCTATCAGGTTTTAGAGGCTCGTGGAATAAGAAATCAAAAAGGGTTTCCCCTAATCAAAATTGACCAAAGTTATAAAGGACTAATCATTACTATTGCACATCTCTAACACTACTCAAGATTATTAGGAGAAGGAGCATTAGGAAGAAAGAACTAAAATCAAGTGTGTCATCTGCTATTTATAGGAAACAAGGATTGTGGAAAATATATCGTTATTTACATTTGAGCAGTTAGTCCTACATACATTTTTACTTGAATTAACATGGTAATGGGTATATATAAATATACAAAACTTGTAATGCATGTAAGATGGAAACCTAATAATTGTAATAATGGAGTTGTTAACACTATTTACATTAAAACTTAAATGAACAAAAAAGGTGTATGTAATGATTGAGGAAACTGCTAATGGAGAATCCGACTAGTAAGTCACTTGATTAGAGAACTTCAAGAGATAGATTTAAGATTGATGTAGCAATTTCCTGTTCTATTTATCATGAGGCACTTCTATGAAACCAAACTGCCTTATGACCTAGTGATTGTACTACATACTCTGTCTCTAGTTTTTGACATACTCTGTCCCTAGTGATTAGCACATTTAACTTTACAATGACAAATTTGCTATTTGGTATTAACCCGCCAGTACTTTCAACAAATGTTGGTACACTTTCATATTGTTGTTGAAAATTTAGCCAGCAGCTAAGATTTCTTGTATGTTCTAGATCATTGAAGAAACCCTTGCTGTTAAGAGATTTCTAATTCTTTTGTTAAAGCCTTGAATCTCAACACTGTACTGAGTTCTTACATCATGGTATTGATTTTGTTTAAAGCTTTGGGCTTCTTGGTGTTTTTCTGAACACACGCGACAAATGACCTGTCTTCAAGCTGCAGTATTTGTTAGAATTGAAATGTTCCCTCCTTCATTTACTTTCATCTGTGTCATAGATTTCTTTCCAATTACCAGCACCACACCTTGACAACCTAAATAGCCATCTTATCATTCTTTTCTTTAAGTCAATCACTTTGTTCTATCATGATTTTTATGCTTATACTGTATCCTGTTAGCAGAGTAGTAACTTTTGACAGTGACTGAATGACTCTTGATGCTTCCCCATTTCATTGAGTTACATGAAGCATAATTTTCTCTGAGAAGTGATATGTAATAGCTTAAGTTACAATAGCTTTTGGATGATGAATTAACAGATATTAGTTGTATCAGTGACTGATTTTGTTTCAGCATGTTTTTTATTCTTTTCTCTCTACTTAAATAGTTTGGAAATTCCAATTTCCAGGTTACTGAAGCTCTTTCACAAGCAGGTCTTGAGTCATCAAATCTTATTGTCGGGATTGATTTTACAAAGAGCAATGAGTGGACTGGTTATTTTTTGCCTGGGACATTGTCCTTTTTTATGTAATTGCTACAAATTGAAATCAATTATGCTGACATAAGATATCATTTGATAATCAGGTAAACGGTCATTTAGAGGTCGCAGTTTGCATCATATTGGTGATTCTCCAAACCCATATGAGCAAGCGATCTCTATTATTGGACAAACGCTATCAGCATTTGATGAGGACAACTTGATCCCATGCTTTGGCTTTGGAGACTGTAAGTTTCTTTTGATTTGAGGTGCTTTTAAAAGCAATTCTCTTTGCCCTGCTGTGATATTAAATACCTTTATGATTTCAGCATCAACTCATGACCAGGATATATTTAGTTTCTATCCCGACGAGAGACCATGCAATGGATTTTCGGAGGCTCTAGATCGTTATAAAGAACTTGTTCCAAAATTGAGATTAGCTGGTAATTATGCTGCATTTACTATTTCTGATGTAAGTGCTGAACAATTTATTCTGGGTTGATTAAACTTCCACCTTAATTTACTCCAGGTCCCACGTCATTTGCTCCAATTATTGAAATGGCAGTGACCATTGTGGAAGAGAGCGGAGGGCAGTACCATGTTCTATTGATAATTGCTGATGGACAGGTATACTTTCTGTAGTGTATATCATTGTTTTCATGGAAATTTGGGTGGTTCATTCTATCCAGATACAGACGACTAGAAACAAAATGGAGTCAATGGCATTACGATGTATTGGACATCAAGTTTGAAGAGTCCTTTTTGTCAGCTCTGGAACTTTCGTGTCTTGTTCTGGCTCTACCCATGGGCTATTTATCTCCTTTCTCACTAATATTGTGCAAATTCTTTCTCTTATGCTAGTTCTTGTTTAATATCATATGCATCTCTGATGAATACTTATGATATACTTTCTTAGTTTTAGAAAATGAATCCATCGTCTTCTCTATTTTCTCCATATTTCTTGTTGCTGCCATGACAAGCTATTCTCGATACTTCTCTTTCTTATAAATCCTTTGTTTGCTATAGTTCGCTTCACAATCATGTATTTTTTTTTAATGGGAAATGTCAACGCAGGTTACAAGGAGTGTGGACACTGAATTTGGACAATTGAGTTCCCAAGAACAAAAGACAGTTGAGGCTATTGTGAAAGCTAGGTAAAATTTGCACTTCAAAATTTTCAACTATATAGTACTCCAAAATCCAAATGTGATTTTTGATATGTTTTCGTGATGTTGGTTGGTACAAGTATGATTGAGCAGTATGGAAGAGATGGAAAGGGATAGATCCTAACTTATATATCTGGATTCTTTGGTTTCAGTGATTTTCCTTTGTCAATAGTTCTGGTTGGAGTTGGAGATGGCCCTTGGGACATGATGAAAGAATTTGATGATAACATTCCTGAACGAGCCTTTGACAATTTCCAGGTAAACATTGTCGTATACCCGCTTATAAATTTACACTAGGTTATTTTATCTTAAGCTGTATTTTTCCCTAGTTTGTAAATTTTACCGAGATAATGTCAAAGAACATGCCTGAAGCTAGAAAAGAGAGCCTATTTGCTCTTGGAGCACTGATGGAAATACCTTCACAATATAAAGCAACACTTGAACTCGGAATTTTAGGGTACAGATTTGAAGTGTCTTCCAGTTTTCTTCTTACTCATAATACAGAACTGCATATTGCTGAACCATATTCTCTTCTATATTATTGGTCTTGAACAGTCGTCGGACTGCAAAGTCACCAGAAAGGGTCCCTCTTCCTCCACCAATTGGGGGGTATGCAGCCTCTGTCGGTTCAAACAGTTTTAAATCAACCAGTTTCAAGCGGACTGAACCTACATACTCGAGCTACGAGACCTCAACTGTTTCTAACGCAACTCCTTCTGCACCAAGTTCTTCTTACGATAATCATGTACACTCTCTCATTCCTTGTATGCACTCATATTGTGTGATATAATATCTTGTTATTGTTCACTGTGATTCTCAGCTGTTTCTACTTCCCGCTGCTTACAAAATTACTTCATTCCCTTTTGCAGCTTTGTCCAATTTGCCTTACAAATCCGAAAGATATGGCTTTTGGTTGTGGGCACCAGGTGAAGTTTCCATTAACTATCTGATTTTTGTTTTGCTCTGCAGTAGTCGTAATATTTCAGAATATCTTGAGCTACGAACATTTTCAGTTGGGTTAGTATCAGAATCCATCCTATTCTTTCATTTTCTATTAACTTATTGTCTGTACCGAATTATGCTATAATCCGGTTCTAAGATCCATTTTGCACTTTAGAGAGATGATACATATTGGAAGTGTTAATAGCAAAGTTATCACTGTATTTTTTTTTCCTGATCAAACATGGAAACTTTTTGATACAATTGACATGTTCTTGCTCCAATTTTGTTGCCTACCAGACGTGCTGCGAGTGTGGCCCTAGTCTTGAGACGTGCCCGATCTGCCGAACTCAAATCACCACCCGAATAAAGCTCTATTGAGGCGGCATTATATTGTTTCAGACTCTCCATGCTGCAACCAGAGCGCGAGATAATGATCATTCCATGAATCGAACTCTTTCCTTCTGGCCTATTTAGTTCTTTCTTAGATTCAAAAGTACTGTAATCTATTCTCAGTGTTACTGATTTAAGCGTCTGTACATAGAACCTAGCTAGTCCTCGATTCTTCGTTCAAGTTTATCATCTCACTCTGCATAGCTCGCTTGCAACCAAGAGATCCATGTGGCATCTCGTATCATGAATGGATCATGCGTCGAATTCTATAAAATTGATTCGAATCTTTTAAGAAAATAATTTTATAAGCTTTACGATCCATTAAACTATCTAAAGAATTAATTTTACGTTAGATATAAAAAAAAAATATTAGTTGTAAAATATTAATTTTCTTTATAAATGCTCGGGGTTCGTTTACATATTTGTTACCCTGTTTCTGGACTGTTCATCTCCTTCAACCAAATAACGCACCTGGCCGCATCGTCGTCTAGATTACCTACCCCCGACCCAAATTGCCTCAACGGAGACTACTGTTTTTTTATTTAAAAAAAATAGCACCTATCTTGTCTAGGCCAATTAACTTTGAGAGTGATTGATTAGGTCTCAAATAAATTTGTTATCGGTTATTATTAGAATAAATTAGAAAAGACCCCGGGCAAAAGCTCAGGAAAGAAAAGAACCTCTATTGATAAGGAGCAGTGGTGAAGGTAGGTAACATGAGGTCCATATCTCCCCAAGAGGATAAGAAGAGAACCTCTATCACATCCTTTAATTAAAACTCTCACTTGCTTCAAACTGCCCACGCGACAAAAGAAGAAGAGGAGGAAGAGGAGGAGTTGGTCTGTTTCTCATGGCCGCCACCATTGCCACCATGTCCCTTGTCAAGCCCCAAACCATGGCCACCGCCCCCCGCATCAAGCCTACCATCCGCAGCAAGCCCGTCTCCATCCCACTCCCCACCATCACCACACCACCGACGGCTGCCATCATCGCCGGCGCAGTCTTCTCCTCCCTGAGCCTCTCCGACGCCGCCTTCGCCGCCCAACAGCTGGCGGATCTAGCGGAGAGCAGCGACAACAGGGGCCTCGCGCTGCTGCTCCCCATCGTGCCCGCCCTTGCCTGGGTGCTCTACAACATCCTACAGCCGGCGCTCAACCAGCTCAACCGGATGAGGAGCGATAAGGGGGTGGTCGTCGGGCTCGGTATCAGCGCCGCCGCCGCCGCGGGGATGATGGCGGCGCCGCTCAGCGCCTCGGCGGGTGAGGTGGCGATGATCGCCGATGCGGCGGCCGGAGATAACAGAGGGCTGCTGCTGCTGTTTGTGGTGGCACCGGCGCTTGCGTGGGTCTTGTATAACATCTTGCAGCCGGCGTTGAACCAGCTGAATCGGATGCGTTCTGAGTAATCTGTCAGCTTATAATTTGCAATTGTAGGTTTAATAATTAAAACTTGTATTTTGCATGGCCTTGAAGCAAACTGTGCATACTGCCCAAATTCATCACTTTCTTCTCTCTTTTGTTTTTTCCTACTTCAAGCAATATGATCCCTTCCGTGATCATTTAAGACATTACAAATATATGAGACTTCAACATTAATAAAAATTTAAAAAGTTAAAAAACATTTAATGATCCCACAAGTTAGTAAGTACCCAACTAACCAACCCACTCGACTCATCTAGCTTATTTTGCCCGTCTCGCCCGACCTTCCCGACTCTCCAACCCAAACACCATTCAATCAAAGCTGACCCACCAAACTTAACAGTCAATCTTTCTGACTCAGCTCATCGTCCCCCAATCGACTCTCAACCACCTAACCTAGCTAGCCCAGTCATCCACAGCTACAAAGAAACAGTCCAAAGCACTTTTAGCCTTTAAGAAATCTGATGAGAGGCATATTAACTTAGATAGTTTGGCTTAAAAAATACAGGTTTTATAAATTACAGAACATGTAGTAGATAGTGGTGTGCTTTAAGGATAATAATATGGCTAGCAGATGAAACGAGTAATGAAACTGAAGTGCCCATAAACTATTAGTCTGTTCCAAGCAATCATTGTTAATCATTCTTCCTCTTCAGCTTCCTCAAGCCAGTTCACAAATGACTCCAGGGCTTTCACAAAAGTTTGTCTGCAAAAATTGTAAGGCCGTTAAAACATTATAGAAAGTAAATTTGTAGAATGCTGACTAGAATATCAATTTCTATAGGAAAAAAATAATCTATTTTCTCTCAATCGCTACTTTAATTTTCTATTTTATCTAGTAGAGGAAGAACAGAAGATTAGGGAAGAGAAGCAGGATGTGGAAGAGGTCAGAAAAAGAATATTATTCAAAGAAAATCCACATTTCCATCTTCACAAATAAACAAGATTTTATCAAATTCTTCTCATTTCAATCTTGTCAAACAAACAGGATTTAAGAATTTTATTTTCTCATTCTTCCTCATTCATCATCTATATTTTCTTCTCATTTACTTCCCAGTGTATTTTTTCCCCCTTCCCTGTTCCCTACTACATACGACCTGAATTGCATCGGCAGAAGTAAAAACACATCCAGTCTCACAAGCATCATTTACATCCAAACAGATGAAAAGGAAGATGAGTTAGTAATGCACCTGCCCTTTGGGTTTGAACCCTTTCGGAACCAAAGGAGAATGGAATCTTCTGCGAGCACGTCCTGCTCATAAAGTGACCTTATAATGTCAGGGAATAACTTCATCAGTTTGGCATCCTCGTAGCACTGGATCTGGACTTTGTACATCAATTCTAGTTCCAGCTTCCCACTAGTACAAAACGCATTCAGAAGTCCAGACCATGTCTTCACCTGATGAGGTAGAAAATGAAAGGAAATCTTAGAGCAAACAACATACTTAAATAGTGAGCATAAAGAAATGAAAGCATGAAGTAAATGTTTTAACTCCATCCTCTCCTCCTTGGGAAAGAAAATTGAAGACTTACCTGCTACAAACTAAAAATAGAATTTTTTGGGGCAGTCTTATTTTGGGTCTGATTCAATGTACAATAGGTAGATTGGTCACCAGGGTGTGGAGGTTCTGGTTCTAGACTATTGTTTATCATGCATGTCCTTAATTTACTCAAATGCACAACCAGATGTATGACGTTGATACTGAAATAACATAAATAGTAAACTTTTGGAGAAAGCATGCAGAAATGAAGAATTGCATTTGCATATTTACACAAATAACTAACACAAAAGGGTCAGAACTTAAATCCATGAGAAATCAAAGCGTGGCAAATGCTAAAGATGATCAAAGCACATGAATAAAATGCTTTTAAAAAAAAAAACTACCTGACGGAGCACAGAATTTGCATTCTGCTGCTGGTTTTTACTAGACCATTGAACAGCATCCATTAGCATATCCCACAAGATACGTACAACTTCAATATCAGGTAAATTGGCATCCTTGACATGCTGTTTTGCAGTTTGTATAACTTCAGAGATATCAGTTTCTTCAGCAATCTGGGTTGTCAGTGCTGTTTTCATTTCCTTCAGTTTCACTTCAAATATTTTCTTCTCGTTATACTCAACCAGAGCTAATAGTCCTTCTTTACTGGGAGTTACAAGAGAGATAAAATCAACAATTTTATCAATGGAGATAGGCAAAATGTTGGAAGTTGTTGTAAGGCCTTTGCTAACTGGTATGATCTTGAACTGGAGCATAATACTTGCAATAGTATGATAATAGCTTGTAAGACCTTGTGCTAGAGCATAATACTTATAATAGTATGATCATAAGCCATGTAAGCTGTAACCAATTAAATTTTTTTGTCAGCCTTATCCGTATGTTAAGCTTTTTCATGTCAACAAATGTTGGAAAATCCCACACGTATCATCAATTGTAGATAGTGCAGTAGCTCAACTTTTTAAAACCCTAAACATATGCGAAATCACTCAAAAATATACTAAGAATTCACCAGAAAAAACCTACTAAGAGCTTAGGAATATTCTGAATTATTATGCATCAAGATGTTGAAGAAAATATACTCACGTGAAATGCTCGGAAAAGCATTCTGCAGAGCGCCTGGCAATGGGAAAACAATCAAGGAGTTTATCGTCTATTTTACCTCTCTTCAAAAGCAATATAAGATCATCCAAAGTGTTTTCGACCAAATATTCCTTGAAGAAAACTGTAACAAAGGAAAGCACTATTCCCTTGGCAATGAGATTGTCCTTGAGCAATGATTGGAAGACAGTCTCAGGCTGGAGGCCTGATAACTTCTGAGAAAATGCAAGGGCTGTAAATATGGCAAGTTTCTGTCTTTCATTCTCCTCGAAAAGCTCCAAGGATTGGAGGAACTTTTGCATAACATTTTCAAGGTTTTTGATCAAAAAGGGCTTTCTTCGCAAAATTTTCTGAATGTATAGAACTGAAGGCAAGATGGCTTCACGTTTAGGCTGGCAATCTAGAACTGAATAAGGGTGCCTCTCTCCCTCATCAGGTTTTATTGTACCTGGTTGTGTCCGACCACCAGTGAAGACAACCTGAAGCAGTAAAGATCAGTGAAAATATGGAAAAGATAAAACAGAATCCATTGTAATCAGTTTGGTTCTGGTTTCATGTTCCCCCTTTTCCACATTTCTTTGGGATTATAAAGCATAAATACAGAGTAAATATTATATATTACTACCATGTAGCATCGTATAGAATACACTATAATAAATTTTAAATATGGATTTAATGACCAATATTTTAGAATATATTTTATTAGGATGGACACTAAAATGTAGATTCAATATATAATATGTACAGCTAGGTTGATTTTTTTGTTAACAATCCCCACCAGAAGTTTTAGGTCAGTTTTTCAGCTTAGTCAAAGGTAATCAATTTCAAATGGTAAGTAAAGAATATAGAAAGAATGAATAGATGGTAAGTAAAGAATATAGAAACAATGAATAGAAAGCGTATAACAATCAATTTTAATGTATGCATATATATTGAAAGATTGTATCCAATGACTAGAGGAGTTGTACTGAGGAAAGAATATAACTTCCTCAGACTCGCAGATGCAATGGGATGGATAGAGTTGATGAAATCTAATGTTTGGAATGGTCTGCTAGTACCTGTGGCAGTAGCGCAATTGTAGCTACTTTAAGAAGGATTTCCGTCAGACTCTCAAGACCAGATTTTGCTGTTTTTAACCAGGTAGACGAATTCCAAGCAACTTAT
This sequence comes from Zingiber zerumbet, assembly GCA_037833815.1. Taxonomy (NCBI): domain Eukaryota; kingdom Viridiplantae; phylum Streptophyta; class Magnoliopsida; order Zingiberales; family Zingiberaceae; genus Zingiber; species Zingiber zerumbet. Next base: position 10,041 of record JBBMJZ010348962.1, read on the forward strand.
TTTGGGGAAGATGAGGGAGATGAAAAACGGGAACACATAAAATGGTGAGCTCCAGTTATTGATTGAAATACAGTAATAAACTTAATGTTGATGGTTCTATATACCTTCCTTTAGGAAAGGCTGGAGTGACAGGTTTAATCAGGAATTTGAAAGGAGTGTAAACTTAATGTTGATGCTTGCTCTAAAACTCTCCTTTCCAAAAGGCTGGAGTGAGCAGTTTGATCAGAAATGTAAAAAGAGAGTGTAAACTTAATGTTGATGCTGCTCTAAACTATCCTTTAGGAAAGGCTGGTGTTAGAAGTTTAATAAGAAATGTGGAAGGAGTGTAACGGAGGCTTCTTCCAAACAATCCCTCCAATATACCTAAGGAATGTGGAGCTCAAAAATATTGAGTTAGGACTGGAAGCTGCAATGGCTTTGGGCTTTAAAAAGCTAGAGGCTGAGATGAATTGCAGTGAAGTCTCTTAGTGCTTGGGGACCAGCTGCTGCTTGTTGGAGGACTGCTGATAATATTGCGAACTGTTCAAAAGGGATTGGGAAATAATTATGATTACACTGCACAAGGAAGAATAATGCTTGTGTTGATTGTTAAGCAAGGGAAGCTTTGTGTAGCCCCTTTTGCTATGGGCATGTCTTCAGACAGGAGAATTTTGTAAGGGTTGCTTTGGCATTAAAAATGAATGTCAGTTTTACAACCTCCTTTCACCAAGAAAAAAGGGCATAGTTGTTCCATATTACTAAACATGCAAACATAAGGAATAAGATAGACCAACAGAGAAAAGATGACATAGACTAAGTAGTGTCAGCACATAAACAATATGGAAATGTTCTTGGTCAAAGAAAAAATACAAACAAATTACCTCAAAAAATGTGTCGCCATATCTTGAGAAGTTAAGATCTGAAGCCTCAACGTTTTTTACAACAAGTTCCTGGCAGGTGAAGAATTTCAAAATGACAATAAAAACTCTAAACAAACATTTGTCATTATACAGCAGATTTGTTAAGTGTAAAATTAAACAAGAGAATAAAATTAGATGATTCTCATTGTTGTAATATACAAATATGAATTCCATGGTTAGTGTGTGTTAAACTACAATTTGTATAGTTACAAACCTATAGTTGATTTGTAATTCATGATTAGAATAGTTATAGAGATACTGTTGAGTATAATAAAATAATGCTTCTTAATCAAGCCTGATTTGTAAATCATGGTCAGCATAGTCATAAAGCTAGTGATGTACTATATGATAATACTCCTTAAGCAAGCACATAGGCAGAATAAACATTCTTAAATCTCAAAGAAAGAGTGAAAAACTGAATATCAATTATATAACATTCAATTAACAAAATATACAGGTCCCCTAAGTCATGAACTGTCCCTGACTAAGTGAGGTGCAGTTTGGTCTTAAACTGTTTCAAGATGGCTTCTAGAGTATTTGAATTTGACTAATAGTTTTTTTCTTTCTAGACAGGAGCCCTATTTCTCTTACACTGCCACCCTTGAATTTCTTCCCTACCTCTAGTTCTACCATTGCACGGCCAGTGGAGATTATCCTAAATCAATAATTTCATTTGTACATGTATAATCATAAAATATAGGTAAATTTCCCAAAGGACACATCTAAAGTTGAAATGTTTTCAACATGGGCAGCTAGTTTTAGACATTCCCAGAGTATGTACTTCCCATCACCATTTTTCTTTTAGAAGGCCAAAAAAAATGTAATATAGTGAATGTTAACTTTGCCTTTCCAGAAATTTTTGAGGATCTATACATTGATGTTTTAGCCAATATGTGTACCATTGGATTAGTGAGATCGAGATTATCTTTTTACAGATGTTTAGGTCAATGAAAATGATTTGACCAAACCAAGTTGATGGTATTTCCATGCATGGACCATAAAAGAGTATGGATGTATTCGTGAGACAATGTTGATTCCAAATATAGTTTAACTTTTGCACTGTGACATGCAGTGTTCTAAATGGCGGTTGAGGCGGCCGCCTAGGCGGAAGGCGGATCTCAACTGCACCGCCTTGAACCGCACTGCCTTAAACAACACCACCTTGTGTTTAGGCGGTGGTAAAGTGTTTCCGATTCGAACAACACATCCGGACGCGTCGCCAGGCTCGGGTGACGCATCCGGGCACACGCGACAGGTCTAGACTCGTTGCTGGACTCGTCGCCCAAGCTTAGGCGACGCGTCTTATGCCGAAACGCTGAAGCCAATTGTCGAATAGAATAGGTTTTGTTAAAATTAGTTAATATATTATTTAATTATGTATAAAACTAGTAAACAAAATTCAACTGACTAGGCACCACCTAGGCGGCTAGGCGGTCACTGACTGCACCGCCACCGCCTACTGCCATTTACAACAATGGTCACATGTTAAGGTTCATCAAAGTGATTTTAGCCAAACTACCTTGGTGGCTCTTGTTGGCTCCTATGCATGAGTGGGTTGTTGGAGGCAAGTGGGTAGTTTGACTAAGGAATATTTTGGATTTCATAAGGGAGGTGTGTCCTTTGGAAATTTCTGAAATCAGGTGCGGAAATTCCAACTTTAGATGTGTTTTTTGAGAATTTTTTCCTTGAATATATCTTTCTTTAGAGTGCATAGAATTCTGACTTGTGATTCTCATCCGATTATATCCATAACCAATTCAAGCTACAACCACAATTTTTAAGCAGGTTGTCAGCACAGAAGTAAACTGGGTTTTGGTTCCAAATGACAACATATACAAATATAAATGAGAACTCTTGATTCTCTTATATCTAATAAGCAATTAAAAGCATGATTTTTTTTTTTCAATCTTCATAACATGACTTTGAGAAAAAGGTAACTGATTGTGTAACATTTCCTAATAAAATTTACCAGATCACCAGCATTTTCCAGATATATCAGGACCACTGCATCTGCAAAAGCTGCAGGGTCCAAAGGAGCGGCTATATTCCGTTTGCGGGTCTTTATCCGCGTACCACTGCATTAGAAAAAGAATGATTATCATAACTTTGTCATTCTAGCCCTCCACTACATCCACCAACTTCATTGTCTAGGTGGGTATAACTGGAATCTTAGAACATATTAACTCAACTTGAGGAAACAAGCCACCACAGTGTGCAAAGCCAAAGCTGGCAGAAAAATCTTGGCCACAATTTCATGTAAAAGTTAAAAAAAATGGTTTATCTGAAAAGTAATTTACCATTCTGTAACTGACAACAATACAATGAAAAGAAAGGTCGATAGGTTATTAGTACTTGGGTTTTAATTTCTCATCTTTTTTAGGTTAACTCCTGATAAGGTTCTCGAGGATAATATGCCTTTCATCTACAAATTCGAGCGTATGACTGAACCCAATCATCATTTGAAAGCAACAGAGAGCGAATCGTCTATGTAACGTATCATGCAACATGACTAAACCACGCAGCAGCAGCATACTTAAGAAAGCCAAAAGCATATTTAAGAAAGCTAAAGCAGTCTGAATGCAGGGAAGCCGATCAACATACCCTAGAGTGGGTTTCTCCTTCGAGCTGCTGCAAAATATAAAAATGATAAAACAATACGTTAGACAAGTAAAAAAAAAACACAGACCTAGGTATGAAAAAAAAAAAAAAATTGCACCATGAAATCACAATCCATAAAGCTAACATAACAAAATCGCAATCCGATCAGGCATACCAGTAAAGGAAATTCGCACAAAATGACAATAAATAATAAAGCGATTAAATTAATCGAGATGCCATGTTCATATTGCGCAAAAGCAGATCTACAATAAAATATGCAAGATCTACTGTGCAACGAACAAAAAACCGCGATCTAGCATTCAAGGACCATGAGTTTAATCTCTTTGCATAAATCTCGAGAAGAAAGCAGAAGCGACCTTCAAATGCGACAAATCGAAAGGAAATGAAGAGCACAAAGTACGGAGAAGGAGAGATACCTCATAAACAAAGATAGAGATCCCGCGATAAGGCTTCGATCGGCTAGAGGAGGTGGAAGGGGCGAAAATGATGCTCGTTTCCTATCACAGGGACGCGAATAAATACCCAATTCGACGATAGATGCCTTCACAGCAAATTTTTCATTTTGCCTCCTAGCGTTTACAAGTTTAGAATAAAATCCAAAATTTCAAGGTATTCACAAAATTTTGAACTTGTGATTTTTCTTCTAATTATTAGCGCCATTAATTCATTTAATACGATTCATTTATTTAATTTAAATTTGATTTAAATAAATATATATCATAACAAATTCATTTTAAAATATATAATTATTTTGTAATATATATATCTATATATATAGTTTTGGAACGTTGCGTCATAAGTGATGCGTTTTGTAAACTTCTCCCTCGCCTTCTTCTCGCGTCCGCCGCGAGCAGATCAGACGCCTCCGCCGCCCTCGGCTTCCTTCCTTCTCGCGTCCGCCGGCCCAAGACTCCTCGCCGTGCCCTCGTGCCCTCCCTCGGGCCGACAAGGCTTATCTCCCCCTCCCTCCTTCTCGCGTCGGCCGCGAGCAGATCAAAAGACTCCGCCGCCCTCGGCTTCCCTCCCTCGCAGCCTTCACTCGTCCACCCAACGAATCTAGGGTTTCTCTCGAATTGCAGGTAAAACCTCATTTTTAGAAATTTTATTGTTTTTGTTTCTATTGCAGTTTTTATTTGAAACTGTAGTTTAATTGATGTTCGATCTTAGGGCTTTGTTCAGATTGACTCATCAAATTAGATTTGGACAGTAATTTCTTCAAGCAATGTTTTTAATTGAACTTGCAGTTTTGATTCTATAAGAAATCAGTTGTGATTTTTATTTGGTCTTTGAAGTTTCGTTTCAGAGTTTTCCCCCATATTATTAACAGTCTCTGTGATGGTGAATTCCCCATAGAACTGAAGCCTGTGAGGGTTGAAGATGAACATACATCTTTGCATGTGGTTTCTAAAGTAAATGTGTCATCAGCCTCAGCTAGAGTTGAGGCAGAACAATTGATCTGTTCATCCAAATGTTCCATATATTGTCACTTGAATACCATTTAGTTTAATTGATGTTCGATCTTAGGGTTTTGTTCAGATTGACTCATCAAATTAGATTTGGATAGTATTTTCTTCAAGTAATGTTTTTAATTGAACTTGCAGTTTTGATAGTGGAAGTTTGTCATGGCGGAAGAGTCGATGACAGGGAGAGATGACGAGCAGGTTGTGAACCCGTGGGAGGTGACGGCGAAGGACGGCGGGAAGATCGACTATGACAAGTTGATCGAGAAGTTCGGGTGCCAGAGGCTGGAAGAATCGCTTGTGCAGCGCGTGGAGCGGCTCACCGGTCGCCCCGCTCATGTCTTCCTCCGTCGCGGCGTCTTTTTCGCCCATAGGTTTTACTCTTTTGACAAGCCTTTGTTAACCTTTTCGTTGGCTATCGCTGTCAAAGAGAGATTGATTTTTGCAGGGATTTTAATGAGATACTAGATGTATATGAGAGGGGCGAGAAGTTCTTCCTCTACACTGGGAGAGGTCCCTCTTCCGAGGCGTTGCATTTGGGACATTTGGTTCCCTTCATGTTCACCAAGTAGGTTTCGCAGGAAGATGTCTCATCTCCCTTCATTTATGATCTGATAGAGTATGCTCACTAGTTAGATGTTCTGATGTTTCCCTTTAAACGATATCAAACTCTGTTTCAGCGGTAAATAATCCGTGTGAGAAAATTCATGGTTTTACTTCCTTTATCGCTTTTGCACCTGATGAATTCAAGTAAACTAAGACTGGTGTATGATATGTAAATTTATCAAAAACAACATTAAAAATTGAAATAATACTTGATAGGTTTAGGAGGTACTGAAGAAAACTCATTCCCTTTAACCAAAGAAAAAGAAAACTCATTTTATGCAATTTTAAACGTCAAATAACTATGATATCACAAATGTTATGACCTTACATAGTATGCCAGGATTTTACTTTAATAGCATATAACTTACATGGCTCGTTATCTTGCCCGACTCACCGTGCATGACTATTTGGTTGGGGCGCCTGGATCACTTCCGGGTGCCCCGACCAGACAGTTGCCCATACGCATCGCGCACAGCAAGTCGGGCAAGAGAAAAGCCCTCATAACTTACGTATGCCTGTAAAAAAAATTTGATTTTGTGAGTTTACATTGGGTTCATGTAGTTTAGCTATGTTAAATTTAGTCAGCTTCCAAATTCATGATCTTGGGTTTGTCTTAAATTACTGCTATTCTAGATACTTGCAGGATGCTTTCAAAGTTCCTCTTGTAATACAGCTAACTGATGATGAGAAGTGCATGTGGAAGAATCTAACTGTGGAAGAGAGTAAAAGGCTTGCTCGTGAGAATGCAAAAGATATAATTGCATGTGGATTTGACATAACAAGAACCTTCATTTTCTCAGATTTCAGCTATGTTGGAGGGTAAATTTTTTTCTTCTAACTTGCATCTTTGAACTGACATGGTGCAGTTTAAACATGAACAAGGACTTGCATGCATCCAACTATCACTCTGATTTCTTCTATGTATTCTAATTGCTTTTGGGTGGTTATTTTATACTTCTATTCCACTATATCAAATGTATGCAAAGTTTGCACTTCTGCTTGCATTCTTGAGCTTTCTTCATAATATATATTTTTCACATTAACTTTTTTTTCTTTTTGTTTTATGTTATGTGCATAATAAGCATATCCACTTGTATATCTAGATTAAGTCTTTACTGATATTAGCTTTCTGGTTTTTTATTCATTGAGGCATCTTTACTATTTTTTTCTCTAAATGAAAGATGGATAAGACCTTATTAATTTAGTTTGCAAGGTAATCATGAAATGGCTTAGTTAAATGAACTAGTTGGTAGGGCTGTATATGAGCCGAGCCGAGCTTTGGGGTGTTCAAGCTTGTTTGATAAGGTAACCGAACCGAGCCGAGCTTAAAATGAGCCAAACTTTTGAAATGATTGTTCAAACTTGGCTTGGTTTATTTTTTATGAGCTTGAGTTTGTTTGAAGCTTGGCTTGAGTTTGGTTCGTTTAGATGTTATTGAGCTCTCAAATTCAAGCTTGTTTGGTTGTTTGAAACTTTTAGTTGTTTTGTTTGATTGATTATTTAGCTTGATAATTTAAACTTATTTGTTTATTTTATTATATTATTTATTTAGCATATTGAAAAGAGTTTTATTAATGAATAT